>BCIG01000082.1:0-10320 GCA_001599915.1 Symbiotaphrina buchneri | reverse complement strand
CACATCTACGGACCCATACCGATGAACGCCCTTTTGTTTGCACTGTTTGCGGCAAAGCTTTCGCGCGGCAGCACGACCGCAAGCGTCATGAGGGCCTACATTCTGGCGAGAAGAAGTTCGTCTGTAAGGGTGAACTCAAATCAGGCGGTACATGGGGCTGCGGGCGGAGATTTGCTCGCGCAGATGCGCTTGGACGACACTTTCGGAGTGAAGCCGGCCGGGTCTGTATCAAGCCCCTTCTGGAGGAGGAAGCGCTGGAGCGCCAACGGGTGTGGGCAGAGCAGAACGCCGCACTGCAGCAACAGAATCAGCAGGTACTGCAACCACCACAGCCGATGCAGCCGCTCGACTTCAATGACCCGAGCGTGTACCAGTTCCCTGCTGCGCTTCTGGCCCAGTATCCCGCACTTGCGGATCTCAATTGGGCACAGCTGGCGGTTGGGGCTCCTCAAGCTGGCAGCGGTCTGGATGATTTCGGCGATGATGCCCTAAGTGGGCGGAGCAGTCTGGATGCCAGCACCGGATTCGGTGACGAAGATGCTGGAGGCTATGTTAGTGATGCGGGCCCCATGTACGGGGCTTCGTATAACAGTTACCAAGATTGGGCAAGTGATGTGGAAGGGAGATAGATGCACTTTAGGGGGCCGGTTCGCACTTCCCGATAAGGGGTCGTTTCCGTCCTTCCTTTCCCCCTTTCTGAATGTGTTGATGGATTTACCCTGCAAAGATGCTCGATGGGAATACTGCGTGTTTGTTCCCTGAGCCGTGTTTGTTTTACCTGTGCGTTTTCTGTGCGACTGTGATACCTCTTTCTGTTCTATCGTCCTTGAGATGTGATCTCGATTTTCACGAGTGTGGTCAATGTCTTGTCATGAAGGATGACTCGCCGGCGTTTCTGCTTCTATCATCTGCGACTTCATTTACTGCGTCGTATGCGCGACAGATAGATTCCATGGTGACTTGTGATTCTGCGGTTTCAATCATGTCCATCTAGAAATTATATGAGTGCCTCCTTCTTTACCATCAAGACTTGGATCTGAAGCAGCGATCTTTGGCTGATAGGGTTTCACGGCTGGACAACAAGACATGGAATGGAATATATACATTTGGAACTATCCCTTCAATTACGGTCCGTTGTTCGGCTTTAAGGCCTTTTTTGTGAAATTATGCGGTATGCACAATATGCACGCGCGGCTCCTTTTTATGTTACATATATTTTCCAGCTCATCCAGCTGACGCTTCGGAAATTCATCCAGTCTGCCTAACTCAACAGGTGGTTTATGAACCAGTCGAGCGCAGCTCCTTGCACGATACAAGTGCCGATGTGGATCACAACGTATATGGACAGATGTCCAGTCCATCCTCTGGCTGCTATGACGTGCAGGCTAAGTCCTCCAAGTTCTTGCCAAAAGGCGAAACGGCTGCACATTGCCCATGACAGTGCCCTACAACCCCACAACTCGCAACACGCGAAGTGCAGTGCCACTTAAGGGAGGATGAGACCCTTCTCGTGCTCCCGGAGTCTGGCGCTGCCGTGATGAACTAGTTCGGGCTGCAATAGCCCTGCATGTCTGTCGCTCTTTCTCCAGCATAACCTTCCAGCATGTCGTTGGAGATTAGCTCTTCAAACTGTCTTATTGTCTAGACGAAGCACTTTCACAGGTTTGGGCTGATGCCAGGTTTAAGAGCAAACTTCACCGGCTTGATTGGCCTAGGGACGGGCCTCCACCAATCCAGAATCAGTTGTTGCGAAAGCGCTGTCAAGCTGCTTGTAATCCAGTAGAGAAGCATACCAGCAGGCATGTTCGCTGTCAAAGGAGCGGCGGCCAGAGCCACCGTGACCATGATTCGGAAAATGCGTTTCTGCCACTTGCTTCGCTGAGCGTAAGGCAGGGTCCAGTCCATATGGAAGATGTTAGCCAGGAGGGAACATGATAGCGCGGCGGAAAGCATAAGGGTTGGATCCGGCAACAAGAGGTTAGGGAACCACAGAGCACCACCCGAAGCT
Organism: Symbiotaphrina buchneri; assembly: GCA_001599915.1. NCBI lineage: Eukaryota > Fungi > Ascomycota > Symbiotaphrinales > Symbiotaphrinaceae > Symbiotaphrina > Symbiotaphrina buchneri. The sequence goes on along the minus strand of BCIG01000082.1, from coordinate 8,312 downwards.
AACGAGGCCTCAAGTGGAACACCTTCCGCGACCCAGGCTATGAGACTAGAGCCGTTCTCTGAGGAGGCTTGAACATCAACCGCCGGGGAGGCTATATCTTGACTCTGGGAATCAATAGGCGTAGCGTCCCGCCACGCAGCGACCTTCTGTTTTACATGTTGCCATCCCTGCATGAATAGGCCGAGTAGACCATAGCCCGTGCCGCACATGCAGCGAATGGTCTCTATCATAGTGAGCCATGTGGCCAGATTGGCGACAGTAGCAAGAGAACTCTTCCACGTCTGGCAGCCGAAGCGACGGCGATACTCTGCCGTCAATCTTGAATATCGGAAGACTCCCGTGGCTTGGGCACGGCTCATGGAGGCAGGCTCTTCCTTCATGGTGCCTTGAGCGATATCCTGCCCCCGCGCAGCGAACAGCGGTTGTAGAAGCACATTCTTAATGGCGACTTTCCGCTGCAACAGCACGAGGGGGAAAGTTAAGGATCGTGCCGTGACTGCTGCAAGCGGCAAGACGGCTACCCATGGAAGACCGCTCGAATGTAAGGCACTCAACCCGGTGTAGACAGATGTCATGAGAAAATCGACGGGTGTAGCATGAGGGTGGCTCCCATGGAACCCTCGCAATCGGGGTCCGTTGCAATTGCGGGATTGGTTCCGGAAGAAGCTTGCTCCCAGAGGTGAAACGAGCGGTTGGACAAGGCGTGTAGAGCGCATGAGGATAACGGGATTGAGAAGAAGTAGAAGGAGGAGAAGGAGAGAAAGAAGAGGAAACCGCCGTTACCTATCAGTGCATTGTTCGAGGATCGTCACCGTAGCTCTGGTCAGGTTCGATTGGTGTAACTGCTGGAACGGGGGTCATGGGTGTATCGCGTACGGGGGCTAGGGGTTCGGATGACGGAGATAGATCATTTTCCCTGCGAGTTCGAGAAACCTGCCATTTTCGGCTTGTCCCGTCCACCAGACGCCAGTCAGCCACAAGACACGTCCACGTTCACGTCCCATGTTCACGTTCACCTTCAGGTTGACTTCTCCCATTTTCCAGCACTACTAATATACTGCCAGCCTCGCACACTTGCACCCTTGGTTGCAGGAATTGCAGGAAGGAATACTATGAGCCTGAACCTGCGTTTACGGTAAGGGTACAGTGCCCTTACCTGTCGTGGAGGACACCAGGATGCAGTTCGTGGTGCTGTTGGCGCTCTGCCTGCTGCTTTTCGCGAGCATTCTTGAGCTCTTCTGTTTCCACGGGCTTGGACAAATTTTCGGGTACTATCTTCGGCGTAAAACTAGGGCCCGTCGAGCAGCTATCCTTGCGCGTGCCAAGAGAGAGGACGAGGCTTACAGAGAGCTTCAAGACAACATTGTCGTGGGACAGGAAGAAGATGACTGGGAAAAGGTCGAAGGCTTTGCCCTGGGATCTGCGAAGAATGGAGAGAAAGCAGATCCGGATTGGGAGGGAGTTGTTGGATTCTTCCACCCGTTCTGGTGCGTCCCAAGAATTCGTGCCAGGACAGCTTGACTGATTGTTATAGCAATGCCGGAGGAGGCGGTGAACGTGTACTGTGGGCTGCGATAAGGGCTACTCAGAGACGTTGGCCCAAAGCAACCTGTGTGGTATATACTGGCGATCATGATGCAGATAAGACGTCTATCCTGGAACGCGTAGAAGTACGATGACCGGTCCAGTCGGACATTATGCATGCTAAACATATCCTAGAACCGCTTTAACATTCGTCTCCATCCGCCTACCATCGTTTTTCTYTATTTATCAACTCGTCACTACGTTCTGAGCAGCACATGGCCACATTTTACCCTACTTGGTCAATCTCTTGGATCACTAATCTTGGCCTACGACGCCTTTACACTTCTCGTTCCCGACATCTTTATCGATACCATGGGCTATGCTTTCACATTGGCTTTATCGAAGGCATTCTTTCCGACCGTTCCCACCGGTGCCTATGTGCATTACCCCACAATATCCATGGATATGCTGGGCTCGCTGCAAGAAGGCGGCCAAGGCTTGAATGCTGGGGCTGGGAAAGGTTGGAAAGGGTATCTGAAAAAGCAATATTGGCACTTGTTCGCCGCAATGTATCGCTGGGTCGGTGGTAATGTTGATGTTGTGATGACCAATTCCTCCTGGACGCAAAATCATATACGCCAGCTATGGGGTGGCAGTCGTCAGAAACGCGGCAAGACGAGTGATGTTGAGGTGGTATTCCCGCCTGTGGCGGTGGAAGAATTAGAACGCGCAGTCGAGGTCAGCCCGGAGAGTGAAAAACGCCGCGAGCCTATCCTGCTCTACATTGCCCAGTTTCGACCGGAGAAAAATCACTCCCTCATACTGCGAGCCTTTTCCAAGCTTCTCCATGAAGGGTCTGCGGAGGACACTGATGCCTCGAGACGAACGAAGCCGAAGCTCACCCTCATAGGCTCTGYGCGTCACAAGGATGACGCTACACGTGTTTATGACCTACGACTGCTGGCCCATGAGCTGAAGGTGAAGGAGGATGTTACCTTTGTCTGCGACGCCTCGTGGCCGGAAATCCTAGACTGGCTACGCAAATCCTCGGTGGGGGTCAATGGCATGTGGAATGAGCATTTCGGTATTGGAGTAGTKGRATACCAGGCCGCTGGGCTTATGAGCGTTGTCAATGACTCCGGTGGACCGAAGCTTGACATTGTTGTCGATTTCGACGGCGGCCCAACTGGTGAGTCGTTCCCCTGTTCGGCCCCAACCTCTTCTTCTGTTGCTTACGAATGCTCAGGCTTTCATGCTTCCACCGCTGAGGAGTTTGCTGCGGCCTTCAACAAGGCCTTATCGCTCTCACCAGAGGAGACACTCGCGATGAGGCAGCGCGCAAGAGCTTCGGCCAAGAGGTTTACAGAGGAGGCATTTGCACGTCGGTGGTTGGTGCAGATGGATAGGTTGGTGAGTCTTCAGGTGGCTGCGACTAAGAAGAAATAAGAGCTTTCTGTTATGCCTTTTCCCTGTTGTAGCATGGAACGGTCMTCGAGTGTACAGATACCCCTTCCTTGGATTAAGAGCGCGTATGGCTTTTGTCGAGACATCTCATTAGGACGTTGCGATTCTAAGTAGTAGACATTAGATAACAAGATGTAAACCAACGGGCCCCTGTTGTTCTATGACATGATATATCTTTTACTATGCAGATCCATCCAGAGTTTTCCTCTCCTCTTGTACCCTTTGCTCAGCTGCATCCTGGCCTCCATGCACTGGTAGAGTCCTCTTCAGCGGTGGCAGGAGACTTCGGGCAGTCTCCCTCGCCTGCTGCGCCAGCAGGGCATCAATGACCACCAAAGCAGCCATTGCCTCGACGATCGGCACCGCGCGAGGCACGACGCAGGGGTCGTGTCTGCCCTTGGCCTCCAAGACGCCCTCCTCAGCATCATAGCTGAMTGTGGTCTGCGCCTGCCCGATTGTCGCAGGGGGCTTGAAGGCGACCCGGAAATAGATGGGTGCACCATTGGTGATTCCGCCCTGAATCCCACCGGAATTGTTTGTCTTGGTGGTCAACCGCGGCCCTTGCTTGCCCTTGAGACCGGACTGTGAGGGGGCAACGGACGGGGCGGAGATGAAGGGGTCGTTATGGATTGAGCCAGGAACTTCGGCGCCGCCRAAGCCAGACCCGATCTCGAAGCCCTTGGTCGCGGGTATGCTAAGCATGGCGTGTGCCAGCATGGCCTCAAGTTTGTCGAACGCGGGCTCCCCGAGACCAGTGGGACAATTGCGGATTACGCAGGTAACTGTGCCGCCTATGCTGTCTTCCCGGTCACGGAACGCCGCTATCAGCTCTGCCATGCCCTCGGAGGCTTCGGCGTTTGGACACCGGACTGGGAGGAAGGAGTCGACGGTCTTGCGGTCGATCGTCTCTAGTAGCGAGAGAAAGGCGGGGTTGGTGGAGGGTGAAGGGTGGGTAGGGGTTGCGGGGAAGAGATGCTCTGTGCCAACGGATGAGACGAAAGCCACAATTTCTATGCCGTGCGCTAGGGACAGATATTTCTCTGCAATCGCACCGGCGGCGACGCGACCTTGAACGCAAGTTTAGTATCCACCTGTGCCTGGGACTCAGTATGCGCCTCACCTATTGTCTCCCGAGCACTGCTTCTGCCTCCACCACTGCTAGCCTTCACGCCGTACTTCTCCAGATAGGTCCAATCGGCATGACTCGGACGGGGAAATTTATCCATTGTGCTGTTGCCATAGTCCTTCGGCCGCTGGTTCTCGTTYAAAACTAGCATTCCGATTGGGGTGCCCAACGTTATACCGAATTCTGTCCCTGATTGTATCTGTACGCGGTCCTTTTCATTTCTCTAGGAGCTTTATCAGAAAACATCTTCCGGAGCAAGGAATGTGTCATATCATACTGGAGTTGTAATCGCGCTCTGTCCTGGTCGTCTCCGCGTCATCTGCGGCTGTATGTCGTCTTCCGTCAACTCCATCCCAGGCGGACAGCCGTCGACTATACAGCCTACGGAACGGCAATGCGACTCGCCATAGCTGTGAAACAAAGGTAAGCAAGCTCATAAGAATATCGACCCTCGGTTCTCGTCTGGGATACTCACGTCGTCACCCTGAAATATTCCCCGAAAGTAGACATGGTGGATTAAAATTCCAGAGCTAGCCTGATCTCCGGACCGGCGAGAGGAGGGGTTTGTGAAGCACTGTACGTAGTCTGAATTGATGCCAGAGAGACCGATATGCTCTACGCTCCCTGAAAGCAGCGGCCAATGTTTTGTGCGACTCCGCGTGGTGAATGGTGCTGCTTGAGACTTTTTGAGGAAAAGTCTGGACCGCCGGACAAATCGGAGTCATCGAGGTCCTCGTGCATAAGAAGGCGGTAAGCGCGGGCAGTATATTTCACGTTTCCAGCCTTGCGCTTACAACCAATAGCGAGGTTCGTGATCAACACCACCACCACATGGCGCCCTCTCGGGGTTTTGGGTCCTTGATCAGGTCAGCCACCTTTCGGGCTCGTCCTTGCTGCTTTCCTAGAACACTCCGCCAATCCTTATCGACAGCAGCCCAATCGTCCAGCTTCACCGAGCTTTCCACTAGCTCCTCTTCTAAGCATCAAATCTACGTCTCTCGGAGCTTAGACCCTTACCTCAACCTCTCAATCGAGCAWTTCCTCCTACAGAAGTCCCCGTCCGACTCGACCATTTTATTCCTTTACACCAATGGACCCTGTATTGTCATAGGGCGGAATCAGAACCCGTGGGTAGAGGTGAACCTGCGGCTTCTCAAGACAGCAGATCCAGAGCTTGGAGGGCAGAATGTGCAGCTAGTCCGGCGGCGCTCCGGAGGTGGAACAGTCTTTCACGATATCGGAAATGTAAACTATAGCGTGATTTGCCCATCCGCGGTCTTCGACCGGGACAAGCATGCGGAGATGGTGGTGCGTGCTCTCCGAGAGCTGGGGGTGGAGAGAGCGAGGGTCAATGAGCGACATGACATTGTTCTGGATCAAGCTTCGCCATCGATGTCTGGAAAGTTGCAGCCAGTGGAGCCGGAAGACACCCATCGGACGCCTTTTACCAACCCGGAGCCGGCAGCAGATGTGCAACCCCTGAAAGTGTCGGGCTCCGCATACAAGCTCACCCGCCTGCGCTCTCTTCACCATGGCACCTGCCTACTATCTTCGCCAAATCTCCATCTGATACCGCGCTACCTGCATTCCCCAGCAAAGCCATACATTCGTGCCAGAGGAGTCGAGAGCGTGAGGTCCCCTGTGAGCAATGTCGGTGTCTCCAACCAAGACTTCGAAATGAGTGTGGTAAGGAGCTTTGGAGCCAAGTATGGTATCCTCGACAGACTTCCTCAGGGCTTCCCAGAGGGCATGTCCGCAGCCGATGGCATTATGGCCGCTGACGGCTGCGTATTGGGGGTACTGGACGACGCTGTAGAAAAACTGCCAGCAATTCGAAAAGGCATGGATGAATTGCGGTCGTTGGCATGGGTATATCAACAAACGCCGCAATTCACCCTTTCAAGCCACCCAGAGTCTACGAAGGACGGCGAGATTCCAGGGTCGTTGCCTCCAGTACCTCTAATTGCCGAGCTTGGCCCCTCTACAAAAGTGGCATTCACAGCTCGTTCTGGCCAGATCAGCGAGGCGCATGTCTCGGTATCCGAGGATCCGTCTACCTCGAAGACAGAGGAAATGGCAGTACAGCGTATCTTGAATGGTCGCAAGATCCATGAGATAACGGACTGGGCGGCACTGTTCAAGCAAGCTGGCACAATACCCATCGAGCAGGCAGGCAGGATTGGCCGATGGATCGGTAGTCTACTCGGACAGTATCCATGAAGTCACAGATGAGGCAATCACATATATAGACGAGTCACCATTGAATGCTGTGTACAGAAAATCTACTAATGCCTGCCTTGAGAGAAAGTAACTTGAAAATGCCCAAAACGCCGCACCGATACAAGGTATTCCGGACCAACATAAACCGCACTGAATGAAAATCGAACACAGAAKACCACATTGGGAGGGTGGTGCTACGATCACTTAGTGACCTTTATCCGCTGCACAWAACACATTCCTCCTTGTTGAGGATGCTGCCTTTGATGATATCAGCGTATGAAACTTTGTGGACTATCTTGGAGGACTCACATTGAAGGACCTTGTCAGCATAGATATCCTCTTCTCTTTCAGTACTCTCCTCTACCGCATCTTCCACCTGCTTCTTAATGACCTTCACTGCAGGGCCAGGTAGCTGTTCATCCTTATCCGGAGTGACTAGACCGTCCTCGCCGATGATCCTAGGACTTTCGCCCTCCACCTGATCAGCCTTGAATGGCACAGCAGGGTTTGCCTCCTTTCGTGGCGAAGGCAAGATTTTCTTGCTCTCAACAGCAGGCGGTGTAGCCATAGGCGTAGGTACGCCGTTGGGAGATGCAGAGTCGTACATCTGACGAGGGACGGCATTGTTAGCGTAACTCATCGGACTAGAACGTTTCGCACCACCCCGTTGACGTGCTACATTCGTGTCCATGACTTTGAGTTGCTCTTGATCGACCGTAAATTGAATAGGCTGACTGGCTGCCATGGTGCGTAGGTAGTACATGCCCGTCTTAAGACCAAGCTTCCACCCAGCGAAGTGCATGCTCGTGATCTTGCCCATGGTGGGTTCTTTCATGTGAATGTTGAGAGATTGAGACTGATCAATGAACGCGCCACGATCAGCGGCCATCTGAACAATGGTGCGCTGAGAGATTTCCCAGACAGTCTTGTAGAGCGCCTTGAGGTCGGCAGGGATATTGGGAATGTTTTGGATTGAACCACCATCGGCAATGATACGGTTCTTCATGTTATCTGACCATAGACCCATGTCAACAAGATCCTTCAGAAGCCAGGGGTTGACGACTTGGAACTCTCCGGCAAGGACACGGCGAGAGTAGATGTTGGATGTGTATGGCTCGAAGCACTCGTTGAATCCCAGAATCATACTGGTACTGGCGGTCGGCATGGGTGCAACAAGCAAGCTGTTCCTAACACCATGCGCTGCAATCTCTTCCTTCAATGCATCCCAATCCCAAAGGTCTGTCGGGGTGACATTCCACATGTCATACTGCAGAATGCCTTGAGATACAGGAGATCCCTCATACGACTCGTACGGGCCGAGTTTCTTGGCAAGCTCACAGGAAGCTGTCAGGGACGCGTGGTAGATAGTCTCGAAGATCTGAATATTCAACTGCTTCGCCTGCGGAGAATCGAAAGGAAGACGCAGAGCCAGGAATGCGTCAGCCAGACCCTGGACACCTACTGCAATAGGCCTGTGTCGGAAGTTGCTCTTCTTAGCCTCTGGGACTGGGTAGTGATTGACATCGATAATCTTGTTCAAGTTCTTGACCACAACCTGGGTGACCTCGTGTAGTTTGCCGAAGTCATAGACGCCGTTGACAGCATCAACGAAGGTAGGCAGAGCGATCGAAGCAAGGTTGCACACAGCAACCTCATCTGGGGCAGTGTATTCGACGATTTCCGTGCAGAGATTGGAGCTTCGGATAGTACCAAGATTTTTCTGGTTGCTCTTGCGGTTGCAAGCATCCTTGTAAAGCATGAAGGGGTTTCCGGTCTCTGTTTGAGCTTCCAGAATTGCGTACCACAGCTTCTGGGCTTTGATAGATGTGCGGCCACGGCCTTCCTTTTCATACTTCTCGTAAAGGGCTTCGAATTCATCGCCATACACGTCGGCCAGACCAGGAGCCTCATTGGGGCAGAAGAGTGTCCAATCCTGATTCTTCTCGACCCGCTTCATGAACAAATCCGGGGTCCATAG
>BCIG01000081.1:0-10631 GCA_001599915.1 Symbiotaphrina buchneri | reverse complement strand
GGCCAGGATCAGGACCGCATCTAGCAGGTCTGATAACGACAAGAAAAGAGTTGGAGACGTGACAGTAGATCATCGACGGGAGTCAGGGCAGACCTGATGAGGCACGAAAGGGAAGGAAAAGCTCACATTCGTAGCCACAATCTGCTCATCCCACGTGAAGCCCGGGAAATTCTTATCCCCAAACAGTCTCCTCCTAACAATACTATTCGCACCATCGCAGCCCACAACATACTTTCCCTCGATCTTCTCTCCATTCTCCAGCTGTACCCACGCCTTCTTCGCGTCTTGGCCCACATCCGCCACCTTTGCGGCCCACCGCACCCTCACACCCTCCGCCTTCTCAAGCCTCCCTAGTAGAATCTTCCCCAGGGCGTTCAGTGGCAACATCGTAACCTTGTACGGGTAATCGTCGCCTAGGTCCTCGGTGCGGATGCCCGCGATGTAGCTGCCGTCAAGCTTGCGCCAGCACGTCCCGTTCGGGATCAAGCCTTGCTCGCGCATTTCTTCGAGCACACCCGCCCGCYTGAGCTCGTACACGGCTGGTGGGCCATAGTGTGTTGCGCGCGGTTGGTTGTCCAGGGTCGAGGCGGCGTCGAGAACGAGCGTTGGGATCTTGTGTTGGGAGAACAGCAGTGCGAGGAGGAGACCTGCGGGACCGGCGCCGACGATGATGGTCTATCAGTGTCATATTGAAGTCAGTGATTCAGTTACGACTCTACGGTGCCAGCGTAATTCTTCCTGAAGGAACGAGTAGAATGAAAGACATACCTGATTCAGGTCGCTCCAGGATTCCTCGGCCCCCATATTGGTAGAAGTTGCCACTCGAATATCCTCCTACTATTACTTTTGGGATTTTAAACCAGAACGGAATTAATATGGTGCACGACACAGAGCAGAGTTCCAGGGACGGGGAAACAGCTGCTTTTTACATTCGGTAGCTGTCCCAACTGTGGGGAGGCGACGGAAAATACCCAGATCTAGACTGGGGACGGAGAATACCCATTGTGGGTCCAATTTATCCAGACTCCACCGAACACCCCGCGTCCATGACCACAAGCAGAAAGAGTCTCCTCAGGCGACTGTACCCTAGTCCATTTCCATCTCGTGGTCACCAGCATCCTTATCCCCATACCGTTTCGCTTCGGGTGATTGTTGCTCGTCATCCTGCAAGTTCTCTTCGTCCATCTCCTCCTTCTCGTCCTGCTCCTTTTGGGTTTCCAGATCCACCGTCTGCATACCCTTTTCCATCACGAGCATATCATAGAACCTTTGCGCCTGAGCGTCGAGTAGCTTCCCGTCTTCGCCGACATGATCCGCCGTAAGAAATTGACGGGCTCTCTGGACGTCACGACCGTAGATCGTTGCACGCTGGTCGGAGTCGGCACACAGCTTAGCCACTGCTCAGGCCACATGGTCAGGTCATATAGCCTGAAGGTGTCTGCTGCAATTTGATACTTACGACCGAAAATGTTCACAAGATATTGCTCGGAGCCTTGCACCAACATCTGCAGGGCCGTCTCATCTGCCTCGACGGTCTTGCCTTCCTGTGACATCTTGGTAACAATGCCGTCGACCAGATCGTGGAAGTTCCCGTTGAGCACCAAGATCGGTCCCTGGAGGTATTGGACGCCTGGGACTTCGGGCTGCTTGCCCCGCTTGTGGCGCTTTCGTTCTGCAGTTCAGAGCATCAGTCTGCTGGCTTGATCAAGTAGGATTGCCTGCTCTGCCACAGAGAGGGAGACTCACTGCCCTGCACCGCCCCATTAGCTGTCTTTGGCTCTTGGACTCCATCTGCAGGGATCAAAGCCTGCTGCTTGTGTGCAGCTCTCTTACGAGCATGTTGCTTGGTGCGAGACATGACTGGGTCTTATTGCTAAAGCTTTGAAGGATGCCTGTGAAGGTATGCTGCGGTGGTGAAAGTCTGACCGGATGCTGTGGAGTTGAAAAAGAGGAAGCTGGGGTAGGTGTAATAAACAAGAGGCGGTTGCCTCTTTATGCTTCGCTGTGTGAATGGGAAGGGTGTGGTAGTGCCTGGAAGTGAATGGCATCTAGTGGACTCGCTCCTTCCACATTGTGCTCTTCGTGTCTTGAGGCCATCCATAGTGAATAAAGACTCTAGTCGCCACTTCATGCGGGTTGAGAACTTTAGTGCTCACTTCTGTCTTCTTAGCTACTTTATGCTATTCTAGCTGTCCCATAAGCCATGCTAAGAGACGGTCTTGGACCAGCCTCATTCCCTCTTCCATTTAGCCCTTTGCTCCTGCTTCGTTGCCTTGGGGCAAGCAATGTAGGTAGAGCCTCGGTGCCAGCTAGGATAGTATTTGTTTCGTGCGTGATGAGGCTGTCGATATCGGCGTAGGTCTGGACTGGAGGAGGCATGACAGTCATATCGTCCACAAGACCTGCAGCCACCAGACTGCTTCATCGACCTCCCCGTCATTTAACCCATAACTGTCACTTCTCCTCAGCGTGCCGTGCTGTCTCGATGCCCTCAGCTGCATCATGTGCGTCTGCATTTCCCCTTCCACTGCCAACCCCTGACTTCCGATCATGCGAGAACATCTTCCAGCAGACAGCACCCAGAGCTGCCAATGAAGATACGACAACAATCGGATCCACCGCCATGGATGTCATACTGCAGGCTTCTAGCACAGATTCAGCGATGCTGTCGATAGAAGGTAGTTCGACGGTGTCCATGATTTGAGGGCAGACTATCAGTCTCGGGTAAGTGGCGTGGCTGTATTATTTGATTCAGCAGTAGAAACGTGAAGTTTGAAGCCGCAGTGGAGTATTTAGAATGTCACCGAAGAAACGGTGGGAAGCAGCGAGGTTTCGGTATTTGATATAATCGAGAGATCGGAGCATTGGAGCAGCGCTTGGAACCGATGAATCTCACCCAGGCAGCCAACGGCGCCCCGTTGTTGGTAATCAAGAACTATTCTTGCAGTTTTAAGTTACTTAAAATTTCCGAGCAATATCATCCCACTTGTGATTATATCCGAAGAAAAGGCAAGGGCCGCCTTAGGGTGGCGTAGCGGGTGATATCTTACCTTAGTGCTTATTCGATCGAACAGGAAGCCACGTCCGGTATCGTGCTGATTAGTACCCAATATAGGCCCTCCGCGTGAGCATAGGATYAATCTTTCCCAATTTGTTTCTCGAATGTACTATGAGGGATCTCTTGGAGCCAGCTATTATGGCCAGGCTGAAGCATGGTGAAGCTCAATATTCCGGAACTGAAGAACATGTGAACAGAGCTGATATTGCAAACTCCAGTGCGCTATTACCGATTCGTTGATATKTTTGATTCATTCCGCGCCTACAGCTTCACAGCACCTGTCATCTCCCTCTCCAAAAGCGTCGTGTTGACCATCTCTCTGGTAACCTCCTTGATCGTCGTCGCACCCATCAATCCCATGTTGGTCACCACCTCATCCCGTAGTATATCAATCATCTTTCTCACGCCCTTGTACCCATGTCCAACAGCTAAAGAAAACAACGCCGGTCGTCCAATGCCCACCGCTGTGGCGCCCAGAGCGATCGCCTTCAGCACGTCCGTTCCCCTTCTGACCATTCCGTCCACATACACTTCGATATGATCAAACACATACGGGGCATATTTACGGATCTCCAACAACGTCAGCATCGGTGGCTGGGCCGTGTCTTGGCCTCTGGCGCCGTGATTTGATAGCACGATACCCTGAACACCGTATTGCACTGCCATGACCGCATCCTCGACGCTTTGGATCCCCTTCAGGACGATAGGCAAACTCGTCGTCTCGCGAATCCATTTGAGATCCTCCCAGTTGAGGCTCTTTCCGTTGATATCTATCAAGGCGCCCGCCACGGCTTCCTTCTCTGCCTCTCCAGCGGCTGGGTCTTCGTCGACCAGGGCAGCTACCCTCGCCACTCGCTCCCTTTTGCTGAGAACAGGCAAGTCCACTGTGACCCAAATTGCCTTATAACCCAGTTTCTCCKCCTTCCGGATCAGCTCTATTGTCTTTTCCTTCTCGGGATACACATAGAGCTGGAACATTCCTATCTGGTTTTTCGTCCACGTCTCGGCCACGCGAGCAATGCCAACACTGGCATATGTGCTGACCAAATGGACGAGGCCTTCCAAACCGGCCGCTTTCGTGATCTCCGCCTCCCCATTAGGGTGAGCGCCCTTAGCCATATCAAAGGCAGTAACGTACACCGGTAATGTGGTGTCGTAGCCGAGGATCTTGCTGCGGGTGTCCACCGTTCGCATATCCCTCAGAATCCGCGGACGCATCATGATCTTCTCAAATGCTACGCGGTTCAAGCGCATGCTCACTTCCGCATCTGTACTGGTAGAGTAATGCGCCCAGGCTGCTGGCTCAAGGCGCTTCTCGGCCTCTGCCTGGAAATCCTCGAGGTTAATGAACATGCCGAGAGGTGCTGGACCGGACTTCGCGACCGCAGTCTGGGGATCTGGGCCTGACTGTATGGTGGAAGGGTCGACGGGGCCAAGGTTACAAGACGCTGGCAGAGTGGACTCAAGGAGCCCAGGTGCGTGGATCGGATCATAGGTGGCCGTCGCATCGCGCCCTGCATGACGGAGAATAGCGAGGGCGCCGCCGGGGTGTGAGGGGAGGAAGTCTGTGAATATGTTATAGAATAGTCCATAAGACAAGATCACCGAGTGAAGTGGAGCGAGGACGTCAGCATACCAGTGACATCCCAGACATTGCCATAGAGAATCACCCATAACCCTAACCCTAAGTTCTTGTTGTTGTGCCGCCTGACCTCTTTGGCGTCGAGCATCTTTGCCATTGTCCCTCGATCGATCGATCAAGAACCCCTGTCGCTTCTCCCGCTCCGAAGATGGCTTGGATCCTGCAACTGCAACTGATACCGCCTGTCGTGATGGGGGAGCAATGTCATGCACGCCGGTGAAATTCAGACACCGCGACTGGGCGATAACGGCGTCGCTCACATCCGCGCTCCATCAAATGTGGACGGCGCCCTTTGGCGGGCTATTCCGGCCCTGCTAGGCAAAGTGGGGGTGTATCGAGCCGACGGGCAATGAAATAGGTCGGCTGTCATTGGCGGACAACACCGACGGAAAGACACTTCAAAGATAACCAGGGCCAACACCCTTTTCCATGGACTAACCTGGGGCACATTCTCTGGACGCGTTGATATTTTCTAATTGCGCACCCTGTGACACTACTATCAAGTTCTTGAAATTCGATGTTCGGGTTGCTTTGTCTCGCATGTTATTCCCCTATGTATCTCTCGCACGGGCGTTCCAGTTCCTCCACTATGACTATTTCTGCAGTGGATGGCAAGCAATCTCTGAGTTCCTCCACCGAAACGCTATATGGCGGGGGAAAGACATAACCTGTTTGCCCGACACCCCTGATCTCCAGTCTTTCCATCCTTGGCCATGGAGCTCCTAGTATTGCTGAAAGGATATACTTGTCAAATCGCAGGTCCATGGGACGAACATGAGGCCAGATGCAGGGACGTACAGTCCTCGAGCCACAAATTCCGTGGTGAATATGCTCTGGTCCATGTTCAAATGTCAGATTTCTGAGCGATCCTCTGACTGAGTTGATGAACATTCCCCATTCACGGTAGACCTCTTCATCTGYATCTTCTGGCCAACCTTCCCCTCTTGAAGACTGCCCTGCATTTCGGAGATAGAGCGTCTCTAACTGATCGCACCTTCCTTCGAGAGGTTTAAGGAGACCTCTCATTGGCCCGGGAAACACTCGGTCAGGCTTGCCATCCGCAGTGACAGACTCCTCTCCATAGCAATCGAGCCCGTCCGCCTGGCGTTTACCGCCTTCTAGCTGGCCCCAATGCTGCACATTGTTCAAGGCAAGCATTTTAAGCTTCGTGGGATCCGGTGTATGGAGGATCGCGTATGCCAAATCGTAGTTCATCCACCCAACAAGTCTGATGGCGGTTGCGGACGGAAATAGCCTTGACGGACATTGTAGAGCTCCGGGGCGAGTTTCATAGTGTAAAGATGCAAAATCGAGGTTTCTGACATTCTCGAGCTTCTCCAAGACACGAAATGTCTCCGAGTCAGGGTAATCCAGATCCTCTTCGTCGACGTCAGTTTCATTCTCGCGGGAGCCAAATAGCAGTGACCAGGTAAACTTCTGAACGTGCCGACCACGCTCCGGATGTACGATCAAGCTGTGAAGAAAGGAGTGTTGTCCTGCAATCACTCTTTGCCGTACGGGATCCAAAACCATTTCGCCGTTCAGTGTGACCTTGTTCATTTGCCAGTGCTCATCAGCCCAGAACTCGGCCATCGGTGGCCACATGTTCGGTAAACGGCCGCGATTGTGGATGCTTAAGTCAACAACCTTATAGAGTTGCGGTGTACAAGCTAAGTTCAAGGCTCTGCTTGAACAGCATAATGCATGCAGCGTAGCACGGTCACATCGTTCCCAAATTTGGATCTGGACATCATAAGGCAGACCAAGCAGGCAGAGGGGCGCTGGAGTCGACATGAGTAATAGTTGTCTGGCAAAGGCGACGAAGAGTAAAAAGTGTAGCAGAGCTGAAAGATAGTATCTGTGCGTGAAGCCTGAAGGCAGTTGCTGTTATGAAGGTAAAGGAGTCGTGCCTTTGAAGTTGGTCGGCGCTTCTGTGTTTCTAAATTTGGCGAGCCATACACACTGCATGTTGCTCGTTGTTGGTCGCGCCTTCAGCCAACAGAAATACAGAGGAACATTACCCGGCAAAAATCCATATTGCGTTGTTCTATATTATGAAAATCTAATGTAATTGAGTCTCAGGCATCAACTCCCTACTCTGCAATATGCAGGCGGTGAGGTGAACCTTAATTGCCACACCTTCCTATCATCCACCAGGTGCGAAGTGTAGAGCGGATATTGTTAATAATAGCAACCTTGCCGCTACATCGGGCACGAGGAAGCGGAACGCAACACCCGCATGCAACCGAATGGGAGTGTCTTTCTGAGATTGACATATTGCAAGGCAAATGGGTAGGACGCAAAGGGATATGGCGAAGAGAACTGACGGGAAAAAGGCAGGTTTGTTGAATGAGCCAAATGAGCAATGATATATAGCTTCATGAGCCCACCCTGGTGGGAATGAGTCAATGAACGAGCTACGCTACTGCACGCTTATGGACAGTCCACGGGATCCCAATCTAATGCCAACACATATTAGCTGCTTGATACACCCATGTGAGAAAAAGGGCTTACCCGTAACCAGATACTCATCTAGAGCATCCATTTTCTTCATATCTGCCTCCTCAATCTCAAATCCTTCCACCTGCGCGTTGGCAATGATCCTCTCCTTCGTCACGCTCTTGGGCAGCGGCACATAACCATGCTGCAAGCTCCACCTTACCAACAGCGCCCCGGGATTACAGTTATACTTCTTCGCCAGCGAGCTGATGACTGGGTGCTTCATTTTCAACGCGCGGACAAGCGGAGCATAGGCTTCGACGACAATGTCGTGCGCTTGGCAGAAATTGCAAATCTCCGTCCGCGTGTTGAATGGGTGCACTTCAATCTGGTTCACAGCAGGGAGGAGACGTGGTTTGGAGTCGATGAGCTCTTGCAGATGGCGCACTGGCTCCCGTCAGCACTGTTCTGACTTCGGCGTCCGCAGGCCCGAACTTACCGCCGAAGTTACTCACGCCACCGATCCGCACCTCCCCAGCGTCGACCGCATCCTCCACTGCCTTCCAGCACTCAAGCCTSTTCGCCTTTCCTCCGTACGGACTATGAAGCAGAAATAGATCAATGTATCCGAGGCCCAGCGCTTTCACGGACTGCGTGATGGCCTTCCTGGCCGCATCGTAGGAGGTGTTCGAGGCCAGCTTGGACGTTATATGGAGGTCCTYTCGCTTGAGCCCAGGATTCTTAGAGCTGTTCAGGAAGGAAGTCACGGCCCGCCCGACCTCCCGCTCGTTGTGATACATCTGGGCGGAGTCGATAGCGCGGTAGCCGGCCTGCGTGAGTCAGCGACGGGAGAATCGACGGGCGAGAAGGAGGTGCGAAGTGGTGATTACCTCAAGTGCCCATTTCACGGCTTGTTCGCATTCTTTGCCATCAGTCAAGTAGACTCCTAGATGGATCGCTGGCATCGTAGCATTGTTGGCCAGCTTCGAAACGAGCGTTAGCAGCTGCTGTTTCACGCTCGAGACCGGATGGACCAAGGCCTACCGGGAGCTTGACCCTAGATGCCGAAGAGAACGTTTTTTGCGCCATCTTGTCCTGCAAGTTGCCATACAGATGCTCGAAGGATCAGATGTAAGATAGGTTGTCGCATAGCTCCGCCGGCAGCTTCGGGCTAATAATGACGCCACTCTAGCATAAGGTACCTAGGTATCTTATCCACTGTCTTTATGTAAGCACGCTAGGGCTTCTGATTAGGGCCACCACCTGCCCCTCCCTTGGAAGAAGTGTAAGGTTAGGATTTTTGGGACAGTGTTACATCGATTACATGATGAGGACTAAAATACCGATATATATTCGACAGGTGTCATATATATCTGTCGAAAACATCTAGTTGGCCTCTTTAGCGCGATCAACCCTCCGGTCTATCTCGATGGCTTGTAGACTCGGTCAGGGGAACAACGATGGGATCTAGGGATGCATGTACTGGAGAAGCAAACTCACCCGAGCAGGGATACTTATATGCAGTAAAGGGCTATCAACGGTTCAACGGAGGATAATTGTTGTCTTCTGCTATTCAACATCTAAATCTTTCGTTCACAGGGTCTAATATCTATGACATAACGTCTACTCTTTGTCCAACCCCTTCCCTCCACGTTCCCAAGCTGCTGCAACCTTGAACAGGTCCTCCTCGCCCCACATCTTGCCAACAAGCTGCATCCCAACTGGTAACTTCTTCCCCTCTTCTCCCTCCACCTCTCCCCAACCGGCAGGGATCACCAAGCCCGGATGTCCAGATGCATTGAATGGTGCAGTATTGCTCGTGGCACCAATTGCACATTTCATCAGACCCCACGGACTACCATTATGTTCCGGATGCTTTACACCGACGGCATTATTCACCGGCAGAAGCAGCGCGTCATACTTCTCCAAAGCCTCCTCATACGCTGCGCGGAGTTGAAAGATATGTCGATAGGCTTTTGCAGTCAGTGCCGCGATATCGTGTTCGCTGCTCTCGGGCGAGTTTAGGAACGTAGTGCTGAGCAGCGCAACCACGACGGCGGGATTTGACGCGCTAAGCAAGTCGTAGAATTGTTGGTCGGGTTTCTTGAAAGACCATCCGGGAATGGGTTGGGATAACAGAGACGGCGAAGCGCCCTTGAGGCTGTAGTTCGCGATGGTTCCACGGGTTGCGGCTGTCCAGATTGCACCGCCAAGTTTGTGTAGCGGTACACTGACTTCTTCCACTGTGGCACCGATTGCTTTGAACTGTTCAGCAGCAGAGCGGATAATGGACGTGACTGTAGGAGACAGATAGCTGAACTCGAAGGCTTCTTTCAGCACGCCGATCCGGAGGCCTTTTCCAGCAGTCGTCGGAGTCCATTCGCCGGCACTTTCCTTGGACGAAATCCAGGATGATAAAAGACCACCATAGTCTTTGACATCTTTGAGCAGGGGCGCTTCAGCACTCATCCGGGGATCGAAACCATCGTAACCGGCAAGAACTGTGAGGAGATTTGCGAGATCTGGAAGAGTCTTTGCTAACGGCCCGGCATGATCGATCATGGGATGTAATGAAGCGATCCCAGAATAGGGAATGAGACCAAAAGTCGGTTTCAGTCCATAAATGCCACAATAAGAAGCTGGCATGCGGATGCTTCCACCTTGGTCTMCGCCAATTGCCATATCAGCGTCCTCACCCAAAGCGTCCACGCCACTGGTATCCATCCCCCGCGCCTTCAGCCAGTCTCGCCGTACGGAAAGACCGACCAGCGCCGAGCCGCCGGACGTACTTCCACCAGTGGTGTAGCCATGGAGCCAGGGGTTTTGTACAGGGCCGGAAGCACTTGTATAAGAAAGAGGAGACATGGAGAAATTCTCACAGGTAGCGACACCGGTGATGGTCGCCCCTGCCTCCAAAATCCGTGGAACAATAGAAGCATCAATTTGAGAGATAGGAAAGCCATCCGAGGAAGTGGGACCTGTGGTCTGAAAGAGAGCGGCATATGTTCCACAGGTAATTGGAACATTTGCTAAAGACATGTTGTCTTTCATTACCACCTTCTTGCCTTCCAGAAGGCCGCTTTCAGATATTGGTTTGACTTCGGTCTGTGAAGCCACGTCAACATTAGGTCTCTAACGAGGGCCAACGAACCTACCACATGGCTCCAAGCATTGAGCGGATTGACGGTAGGCTTCCAGTACTTCCGTTCAGTAGGTGTGCATTGCTTCAACTTTGGCTCCACATAATCTGTTATCGAGGCCATATCGCGGTAGATTCCGTCAATGCTATTGAGAAGAAGTAGATAGTCATTTTCATCCTTGGTAGTTTTGAAGGTGATCCCTTCTTTCGCGGCGACATTGCGGAGGGCTTCACGGCCGAGCTTGTACCTTGTCTTATGTCAATCAATTGGTTCTGTTCAATTGCATATTCGGTGCCCACTCACTCGTCGGGGTTGACGACCTTGACTACAGACATCTTGTCGGTAGCTGCAA
>BCIG01000080.1:0-10837 GCA_001599915.1 Symbiotaphrina buchneri | reverse complement strand
ACGGATGCTCTTCCAGAGCATTCGGTATCAAATGGTCCACATCGCCTGTATTTACCAACCCAGGATGCACTTGTGACAGGTCCGTGATGCCTATCATCCGCATGGACACTTCCAGCTCGTCCCTGAGGACTGTGAAAGGGAGAGCAAGTCAGCATGATGGATCAGCATGCATAGAGGCAGGAATTCTTACTATCGATGAAGTGCTCAACGCCCTCTTGCCCATAGTTCAAAGAATACAAAAAGTGCCGCCCGATACCCACAGCGGTGGCACCTAAGCAGAGTGCTTTTAATATGTCCGTCCCTCGTCTTATGCCGCCGTCGACGTAGATCTCCATTCGGTCGAACACCTGGGGGCAGCACTTGTGCATCTCCAAGAGAAGGAGTATAGATGGTGGCGAGCTGCAATCAGGTCAGTCAAGCCCACCTGTAGCAGTGAGATGGAGATGGGAGACGCACGTATCCAAACTCCGACCGCCGTGGTTGCTCAGCAAAATGCCCTCCACACCCAACTCCATAGCGCGGAGCGCGTCAGCAGAGGACTGCACGCCCTTGAGCACGATTGGCAACGAAGTGCACTTCCGCAACCATGCCAGGYCCGCCCAGCTGAGGTTTGCTTCGATATAGCTTCCCATGAGCCGCCCAATCCCACCGCCGCGGCTGTCCTCTTTGGCCTTTGCTCCGCTCATCGGAGCCGCCAGGCTTTCATCGGCTTTTACCCTTTCATCGGCTTCTCTCTTCCCGGGGACCTTGATCCGAGTTARAAAGAAAAGTTCAAGATTTCGGTTCTGAAGGGAGATGGGATTACCGGAGCGTCGACCGTCACGACAATAGATTTGACGCCTAGTTTCTGTACTTTGCGGAGCAGAGCTTCCGATTTGGAGCGGTTCTTGTCGACATACAGCTGGAAGAAGAAAGGATGGCCGGGCGCTTCCTCCATGACCTCCTCGATCGGGTAGCTAGCATTCGTGGAGACACACTGTATGATGCCCTTTGCCTTGGCTGCCCGCGCCATAGCTTTCTCGCCATCTGGATGGACCAGCCGAGCCATGGCGGCGGGAGAGATGAAGAAAGGCGCCTTGACCTTGTGGCCCAGGATCGTCGTCGAGATGTCGACGTCCCGTACCTTCCGCAGGATGCGTGGCCGGAACAGAATACGGTCAAAGGATTTCTTGTTGGACAGGTTCGTGATCAGGTCGGTCGCAGCGCTCGAGTAGAAGGCCCACGTCTTCTTGTTCAGGGTTTTCGAGGCCACCTCTTCAAAGTCGTACGAGCTTATCAGAGTGTGAAGAGGGGGCTTCTCCCCTTTAAAAGCTAGCTCTTTCGTCTCCGATGGTGGCGGTTTCAGCCATTCGTCGTTGAAAGTAGATTCATCGACAACGCCCTTGTAGGCGGACGGTGGAAGAGTGTTCTGGATGAGGCTGGGCGCATGGACCTCGTTGTAGGCTTTGGTGCAATCCCGCCCTGCATACTTGAGGATGACTGCCTGTCATCAGCAATCACCGCCCAGCTCGTCGCTGATATCACTTACTGGCGGGTCCGCCGGGATGCTCCTCGACGAACTGACTGACGTCCCAGACCTTCCCGTCTACCACTATCCACACATCCTTTGGGGAGGTATGCGCCGAGATCTCCTCGACTGAAATCTTTCGTTCCTGAGCCATGCCACCGTTGATATTCAACTACTGCAGCGTCGAACTGGCAATTCGCGCCTTTTTAAATCCGCCGCAGCTCGTAACTTCGTAGGGCAGGGAGGACTACCAGCCGGTCTACGTTACCCCGAGAGTCTGGGGAAATCGAAGGGTCTGTGCGTCGTGAACCGTTTCGGGTTTCTCACCGCAATCCTCGGCACCTCATAACCTTGTCATCGTCAAGGCGCGGAATCCCTTGGTCATTTCATGTGGGCCGGTAGCATAGTAGCAAGCAGAATAATGTCGTTATTCATGATTAATGCAGCTCTCTCTGAACCAGATCCCCAACACCCAGGGTTATATACCAACGCATGCAGAACGCCGACCACAGYACTCATCCAAATACCCCCTAGCCCCCTTCCGCCACATCATTCCCAACCAAACCAACAGAAAAGGGACTCGTAAACATACACCAGCATATAGACATGTGGCACCAGAAATAACAGCGACATATCTAATCAGATGCCACTAGATTGAACCTTCTGCTCGACTTCCTCATACCACTTGCCGTGTGTCTCCCGGTCGATCTCGCCGACTCTGCTTAACTCGTCGGTAATAGCGCTGACTTGCGCCACAAACTCGGATAATCCCAAGCCTGCTAGACTATCACTGGCTGAAGTGGCCGCACGCACCCGTTCTGTAGCACTGCTTGCAGACAAGCGATTGAAAATGTGAGTCTTCAACCTCTGGAAAAGCAGCTTCAACACTGGGTCGGTGAGCTGTCCATTCGCCGCTTGAGCCAGAGCACGGGTGATGGTACTGCTGATCTGGCTCTTCGTCATCGAGGGTAAAGCGTGGGAAGACTCCACCACGGACAGAAGTTTGGCAGAAGTGAGGTCCTCGGGGTTGCTCAGGTCATCCTCCTTGAGAATATCCCACATGCGGTTTGCTTCAGACTTCCACTGAGAACGAACATCGCGCTTGAGAAGATTCTTTGCAGTGAGCAAGATAGAACCGATGGCCGCAATCCTCAATGAATCATGCCGGATGCGGATGAWGCGCGCTTTGTCCAGTTCCAACGTCTCTGGGAGATCCATCTCTTTGAATTTGGAAGGTGAGATTGCGAGATCAGTCAAGCCCTGGAAGTAAACCTTCTCCGCTGTTGGCCTATTTGACGGGTGATTGATACCTTCGGGATCCCTGCGGGCAGCTTCGGTGTGCACCTTCATCCTCGCATGTACCCACCATCTCTCCGTCTTTTCCATCGTGATGGTTCCACTTTCGAGATCTTGAGCGAATCGTCGCTGCTCATAGCCCGTCGCTTCTTTAATGAGAGCAGGGGCCGACTCCTGAAGAAGATAATTGGCGTAGTCCAAGGAGAGCAGGTCGATAACATGCATCAGCCTCGCAAGTCGGTCAATAAGATCCCCGCTCTTATTTTCGGATAAAGCTCTGACGTCGGCATCGCGAAACGGAGCGCAAAGACGAGGGAGAATTGTAAGCATGAACGAGAAGAACTTCTCATATGAAAATGTGCCACCGCGGCATTCATTTTCGATTAGAGATGGATCCAATGCCTCAGATATGAGGGTGTACATGGAATTTCCTGGTGTTAGAAGTCGCAAGAGGCGCCCACGTATGTTCTCCGCCATCGCTACAATCCAACGTTGACCCAGTCCGGCCTCGAGATCGGCTCTCATGCTGTCAAAAACAGCCTTGTTGATTGTTTCCCGGACCTCAGACTGTATAGGCTCGATGCGGAACTCGTTGTTAAGGGACAGTTCATGTACCAAGATCCGGTTATCAGGCATAGGAGACATCACTTTGGTCAGCTCATCCTCCTGTATAGACTGGCGCTTTCCTGCAGGAGTATGTGCGATTTGCAGACCAGACGCGGTTGGCACATCCGCCGCCGACGATTCCGAAACACTCGTGGGTCTCAAAGTCTCCGGAGTGGAAGCGGTCCGCGGCCGAACATCCCTCGTCGGCACGCTCTTCAGCCTGGTACGCCTAGCTTCTTTGATAGACTCCCGAATCATCTTGATAGCTTTGTCAGGTCCCGCGAGCCGTTTGATCCTCACAAGCAGTAATGTCTGATTCTGTCTGATGCCCTCGGCATAATCTGCAGCAACACCACCTTCTGTACTGTCCTTGACTTTCTGCCAAATCAGATCGAGCTCAACAAACTGAGCAATCATGGTTTGAACCAGCGTGCTGGAGTCATGTGCCTTCCAGGCGCTGAAAGCTGTCGAGAAGTCCGCATATGCTTCTGAGACAACTGTCGAGTCCTGGTCTGAGACTCTGAAATGGTTCTCAGTAGTGGAATGGGAGACAAGACGCTCAAAAATGACCAAAAGATCGTTTGCTTTGCCAATGAGATCCTGCAGAGGTGATTAGCTTCGGCAACTCCTGACTCTTATCTTAATCAGTTCTTACCTGCTCTTGCTCGCCGTTTTTACTTAGAACGTGCGAAGGATGACCCAGAATCAAGAATGCGCTTAGGAAGGTTTTGGTTGCAGTCTTGACATCATCGGATGAATCCTGAACGCCGACAAGTTTCAGGATTTTAGCTGTACCGTCCAAAACTTTCTCATCGGATAGCAAAGCGCCGACGTCCTCGAAACTAGAGCCCCGGACTCGCTCGACTGTCAACCCTAAATCCTTAAAGCCTTCCACAGTGATTCGACGTTGCCGAGCCCTCCACGTGCTCTGTATCTTCCTGGCGGCAGCGTCCTGGTCAAGGATGCGCACTTCCTTTTTGATGATCTTCTTCTCTTCTATTGATGGTAGACTGGTCGACCTGCCCCTCTTGCAATTTTTTTGGTATTCCAACCTTCTTTTTTCCGCTTCCGCGAGCCTCCCTTCCATAAGGCCTCTAGCCTTTCGCTCCTCCGCGGCTTTCTTTTCTTTCATCTCCTCAGCTATCCGCTTGGCACGTCGCACCTCTTCCGCACAAGCCGCAGCCACCTGCGCAAGGTATTTCTCCCGCGCCTGCTGGGCTGCAAGAGCCCTCTCCTCGGAATTGCTTGCCCTCGGCGAAGCCTTAGCCATGGCAGCCCGGAGACGCACCTTCTCGGCATGCGCGGCCCGATCCGCCAGGCGGGCTTTGCGGCTTTCAATGATAGAAGCCCGACGAAGCTGCTGTGCCACATAGTTGCTCTGCGAAGTCTTGTAAGAGGAGCGGGTCGAGTGATGTGAGTGAGTAGAGGAGATTGAGTTGCGGCGTGAAGACGGGGCTGACGATTTCCGGCGAGTGGTTATGGGTCGGGTGAACCGTTCGGCAATGTGAGGAGGCGGAGTGAAAACGTTCGAATCATGCGACCACTGCATAATATCAGAGTCCATGTTGTCGGATTCCCCTGACTCGTCCACCGGTCGAAGATCATCGGCCGGATCCAGTTCCAAATCTGAAGAAGAGAACTCGAGCATTTTCTCAGTATGGTCGAAATATAGGAGGTTATAGGMACGAAGAGAGCGGATGAAGTGCGAGTCAAAGCCTCGAGGAATAAAAATGCCGAGTCACTAAKTCTATATGCTGAACAAGCTGCTCTGCCTCCCGAAGAGACAATAAGAAGCGAAAGGAAACCGACACTTCGTCGCGTTGCAGTAGAGGTGAATGTAGGAGAATGAACGGCTGGCGATAAGAAAGGAACCTTGGACCTCTGATAAGGAGAAGCCGAAGAAGGAGGGGGGAGGCTGCGATGAGCCCGCGTACCGTTGTGGAAACTTCGATAGGATGAGGAATGAGGAGGCTGGTAATGAAGCGGCGAGGCGGGCTGATGACGGGGATCCTCCGCCGCACACGAAGCGAGACGCAATCAACAATACAGTAATCACCTGAATTCAGTCAAGTCGGTCCCCCGGGCCCAAACCAGGTTTTGGTTTAGCTGACTTCGCTAGCGGTTAACCGAAGGCCGATCAGAGGGGAGATAAGGTGGATAGAGATCTGAGAGTATTCATAGCAATCAGATCAAGATCGACCGAGCCACCTTGATGGCACATCAGATACCGTGGAGATTGCAGTACCCAACTGATGATTTGATGGCGGTTATCTCGATAGCGAAGAAGACGAACAACTCAGTCTTGCGATGGCACTTCCAACTTTATGGGGCGGGAGAAGCTCTCGCTCGAGTCTCAAACACTGTTTGTGTCATCATTTTGGCGTATCCGCTTGCAGCGAGTCCCAAGCTTACGAAAGTGTCGCACCATTTCTATTTGACTCCATGCTGATCAAATGTCAAGCCGCAGCTAACGTACGAAAGGTAAAGATACAAACACCCGTCCTTGGAAGTCATTCCGGTTGGTGGTAGCTACTCCCCACTGTGAATGGACCCAAGTAGATTCCGGGATTGGAATCCATCCAGTAAACGTCATCTTGCGGTTCCGTCGAATTTGTCATTGGGTTAATTCGTGGAAGGTCCTGGTAATTATTAGGGGTTATCAAGTCACAACGCACCGTGTCCACTTTCAAGGACTGCGTGATGCGAATACCTTAACGATGTAGCTGCGGAGCTGTCTCACATAGAAACGAACAGCAACCTACTAGACACTCTGGGGCTGCATGAATAGGACCTGCATGCCTCAGAAGACCCCGAAATTGGGAGGTAGAAGGGACGAGTACCTTTCCCCAAACAGTACTCYACAAACAGAAGTTTGGCCCAMTACGTAAATGTTTGTACAACATTGTAATGGAATTATCCAGCCATTACAATCAGAAGTAAGTAAGATCTGATCTCCTGTACCAGCGCGCCCTGCGCGTACATACATGTGAACTCTCCCAGAAAAGTCTAAGGCATGAGATTGGGTGGGCACATGGCTCAAGCACCGAGGCCTGTGGGGGAAGCCACCCCCAGCGTCAAAGTGAGGAACCCGCTACTGGCCAGCCGGTTGACAGTGCCGTTGTTGGGACCAGTCGTGTAAATAGGAGAGGGGCTGGACTGGATGGGAGTGACGACTTTTGCGGGGAGCTCAGACGAAGTGCTGGGCGAACCAGGGTCCACCGCAGCGGAAGAGCTCTCGGTTGGGACTAAGGTCTCGGTCTTCCAGTATGTTAGCAGTTGCAGCTATTGTAATGAGGATAGGAGAATAGTGATAACGTACGACAGTGACCGTGACCGGATCTGCAGTTACAGTGACAGTCGCTGCGGGCAGACAACTCCCGGCAACGCTAGTTCCAGCAGCAGCGACCGCGGGAGAGACGCTGGACTCTGAGCCAGAGTTTGAACCTGAACTAGAACCCGAGCCTGACCCCGAAATAGCTTCCACTGTGGCAGACGCAGAAGGTAACGTAGAGACCGCTACCGTCAGGTATTCCGTTGTCAAAAAGGTAGAATGCAGGGTGGCCGTCGGACTTGCTGCAGCCTCGACCTGCGTCTGGGCCGCGGAGCCGGTGGTAACATAGACAGTCTACCTGAGGTTAACGGAAACGGACACAAACACATCCAATGCTCCCACATACCTCTGTATTGCCAACAACGGTCGAGGTCTTTTCGATTACTGTGGTGACGACCGTGGTTGACGAGCCCGAACCAAGGGTGTACGTCAGCGTCGACAGACTGACAACGACGCTGGCATTTCCACTCGTTGCGACAACGGCCGTCTCCACTGGGACACTCGGGGTGGTCGTTCCACTCGTTTCGACAACAGCCGTCTCCACAGGGGCGCTCGTGCTGGTCGTGCTACCGGCAGCCTCCGCCTCCGCAACTGGACAAACGGTGGTCGAGACAGCGATGATCGAAGTAACAACTGTTTTGTAATTTGCGGGGCAGTTGGTAACTGTTGGTGCACAGCTGGTGATCGTGACTTCTTCGGTCGAGTAAATCGTGGACGTCGACATAGGCACAGACGAGTTGTCAAATGCTCGACGATGGGGGAAGTGAAGTGCACGATGATGCAGCTGGGCGGCCTCATGAACGGCATGGACGGAGCCAGCGGCGGCTAGAAAGCCGAAGACGATTTTATCGATCAACATCCTCAGAGACGGGTCTGCCGCTATCCAGTGATATGACGATTAGGACCAAGGTTTATAAATTCTTCTAAGTCACAGGCCGATTTGTCCTGCTATTGGCGCCTGTATCCGAGAATCGCGGCGGAGCAGAGTATGAATAGCCGGAGGGGGTATATAGAACGATAATGACGGTCAGCGAAACTCGATTCCGCGAAGTAGGTGTGCTTCAATAATGAGTGACTGAGTGAGATCGAGAGTGAACGGAAGGTCTCTCAAGAGACTGTGGAAAGCGAAGCTATGCAGAATTGAAATAGAAGAGAGAGTTAAAAGGAAAAGAACAAGAGAGTGGCGGTGGAGGAACATAAAGGCATGGGTTCGTTCGTATGGCTGGCGTCAGCGGGAACGCAAATGCGAAACAGGGGCCCCTGTCTAGTCAGGGGCATCAAACAATCAGCCATTGTCAAGACTCAAGCTACCAGCTAGCAGCAGGAAACCCCAATAATAATACTGCAGCGGATGGGACCGGTCCAATCATGGTTGTATCCTGCTGCGCCCCAGCTCCCCCTAGTCGCGGGGTCATACTGAGGGAAATTGAAAGGGCCTGTGATTTGCTACAGAGTAAAGCTTGACCTAGTGGGACCTCCGGTGGGTAGATGCGCGTCTCTTATTGAGTGACGGAGATTGATCCAACAGTCTCACCGGCCGGACGTTCCACAGTAGACGGTGCGAAGTAGTACTCATATAGAACCGGGCCGGTCGTTTGGAGTTTGAGAACAAGTGGGGCCTAGGCTGTGGAGCCGCGTCCTAGATTCCGATCTTGGGAGGAGTCCTTTGATTTGCCAACCCGAGTCTGTGACACCGACCGCCTGGTCCAGACAGCTGCGCCGTCCATTTTTAATTTCCGTTGAGACAACCGGGCAGCAAGAGGTTTGSAGAAGCAAAGGTGTTCGCCAGTTTTCCATGAGAAAAGAAAGTCTGTTTCTTCCAAGGTCTACGAAGTCAACTTAAGGTTGGAATGCACCACCTCAAATTGTGGTAAAGACACGCACGTCATTCACTTTACCTGGAAGACATCTAGCGTGTCCTACTGTTACAGCAAGTGTTAGGATCCTTTTCGACGCGACCTGAGAGATACACTGAAAGCAAGCAAAGATTTCATCATAGCAGTATCTAATCGAAGCCTAGTTGAAGACTTCATGACCCGGTTGAGCAAGGGTATCTCTAAGTTAAACACCAGCGTTGTTGAACGCAAATCCCTCAAAGATGCCTTTTTGAGCACCCCCATCCGTCCATCTACCGTTTACCTTGACATAACGCCGATGTTGAGATCGCCCATCGCGATATGACATGCAAATCTTCCCTCCGACCCAATGCTGGTTGAAAACATTCATCGTGACACATTACGCCAGCTCAGCCGTTGAGGCTGCTTAGCTGGACTTGGAGAACTTCTCGCGGAAGTACTTGGCGGCGTTCACCATATGGGCGAGGGCCGCCTTCGTTTCGGGCCACTGGCGGGTCTTGAGACCGCAGTCAGGGTTGATCCAGAGTTGATCTGGCTTCAGGTATCTTGTATGAATTAGCCATCTCAGCTCGAACTCCTGGCGTAACTTGACTTACTGAAGCATTTCCTCGACTCTGTCCTTGATTTCTTGCTCGCTTGGGACACGAGGAGAGTGAATATCATACACACCGGGGCCAATGTGCCTCGGATAAGCCTCGTCAACAAAGACGCGGAGCAATTTCGCATCACTCTTGCTGTTCTCGATGCTAAGAACATCAGCGTCCAAGGCGGCAATCGCATGGAAGAAGTCCTGGAATTCGGAATAGCAGAAGTGGGAGTGAATCTGCGTAGAGTCTTTGACGCCAGCCGTCGACAGTCGGAATGATTTCACAGCCCAAGATAAGTAGTTCTCACGCTCAAGGCCGGCGCGAAGCGGAAGACCTTCACGTAGGGCAGGCTCATCCACCTGGATAACACCCACACCAGCGCTTTCCAGGTCGATGACTTCGTCCCGAAGAGCCAAAGCAAGCTGCTCGGCCTGCACAGACTGATGCACATCGTCACGCGGATAGGACCAGCGCAGACAAGTGATAGGGCCTGTGAGCATACCCTTCATTGGTTTGTCGGAAATAGAGACAGCATACTTGGACTCCTTGACCGTCATCGGGGCTGGACGGGAAATGTCGCCGACAATAATAGGAGGACGGACGCAACGAGATCCATAGCTCTGCACCCAAGCGTGGGTGGTGAAGACGTAGCCGGTCAGTCTCTCACCAAAGTACTGAACCATGTCATTTCGCTCTGGCTCTCCATGAACGTAGACGTCAAGGCCAAGATCACGCTGAATKTTGATGTTCTCTTCGATTTCTTTCTCAATGAACTTGTCATATTGCTCTCCGGTTATCTCACCCTTGGTGAACTTGTTCCTCTGAAGACGAATCTCTTTCGTCTGGGGAAATGACCCGATGGTAGTGGTTGGGAACAACGGTAGGTTGAGGATTTTCTCCTGGGCTGCAATCCTAGTAGGGAACGGCGACTTGCGGGTAAACATGTCTTCTGTGATCTTGGCCTGACGTTCCTTAACAGCAGGATCATTCGTCCGCTTCGATGTAGCACGAGCCTGCATAGACTTCGCATTAGCTTCGAGAGCCTCGCGAACGACGGCGGGCCCATCGGTGACGGCCTTGGCAATGGTCGCAAGCTCGTGAGTCTTCTCAACCGCGAAGGAGAACCAATCCTTGACCTCGGTGTCAAGTTTCTTCTCACTTGCCAATGTGTGCGGGGTGTGGAGGAGCGAGCTGGAGGTGGCCACAATGACGCGCTCCTGCCCAAGTTTTTGGATGGCTTCATCGACGATCTCAATAGCTCGCTTAAAGTTGGTCTTCCAGATATTCCGGCCATCCACAACACCCAAAGACAGAGTCTGCTTAGGACCCAACGCGGCCAAGACCGCGGACAGTTGTTTGGGCTGTCGGACTAAGTCGACGTGGATTGCATAGAGCTCTTTGAGGCTAGCAAGCACATCGATGTTGTGAACGATGTCACCAAAGTAGGTAGCCAATACGACCTTGGGGCCTTTGCTTCCCAGGGCAGAGATCTTTTCATATGCGGGCTTGAAGGCATCTTTCACTCTCGGAGGAAGATCGAACACCAAGCACGGCTCGTCAATCTGGACAGTCTCTGCGCCGGCCTCCTTGAGCTTCACAAGCAATTCCTCGTATACAGGCAGAACCTTATCGAGCAGGGAGATGGGCTCGACAC
>BCIG01000079.1:0-11337 GCA_001599915.1 Symbiotaphrina buchneri | reverse complement strand
GGTTGATCATGATCCGCTGCCAAATCAGGTACGGTCGTTGCGCGCAGACGGATTCAGAAGCCTTGATGCTGACCCTATCGGTTTTGAAGAAGATTGGGAAATTATTGAGGAATGTTTGCACTCGGCCATGGAGGGCTAAAATGGCCTCGTAGTCGAGATCAAGCGGATCGACGACTCCTGGAAGCGCGTCAAAGATCTCTCGAGAGAATTCTGCCAACATGTTGCGTTGGATAAAATACGATGTGGATGTGGCTTCTGATAGTGGAAGGTTGTATTCTTCTTCGGAGGCTGTGACGTTCTCGTCGTCGACATTGCTGGGTTGAAAGACCATCATGTGGCGAGGGCTGACCGAGTAGGCGCCCTCATTGGGTCCGCCCATACTGGCGAAGATCCTGCAGAAGTCAGTCAGTACTTTTGCGTGACTAAGAATGCCAGACGGCCTAAACGAACCAATCCGTCGAAGCAAAATGCCACCATAGGCGTCTTTTGGTCTCCAGTTCAATCATGGTTTGAATATCGTGATTCCTCTTACGTCGATTGCTGTGGGTATCTGTATGATGCAGATGCATACCACGAGCCATATTCAAGCAGACCGTGGACATTATTCTCAATGTAGGGGAGAACCCGTCAGCGTTGAAGAAGAAATGTCCGAAGATCATCATCGCTTGTAATGCTGTGGTAGATGGTTCGATCGCCGCCCCCTGAGGGAAGAGCAGGCGAAGACTGATGTTGCTCCATAACTCACAGGAATCTCTCGCTTCCTGCAAGGCAGCATGGTGTTGTCTCGCCAGTGTCTGGCTCTCGAAGTATCTGGAGCTTGCGAAAATGCTGAAAAGCAGAGCCAGTGTAGCACGGTCGATGCTTTCTTTGGTTTTGATAGATGACTGCACCTCAGCCAGCTTTACTCGGGTCGACGGGACGTGGAGTATCCGATACAGATAATCTTCATTCTCTGCGTAATGGTTGAACAGCCGCAGCGCCGTCTCTGGAGCTGGGAAATATCGCGATATATCTGCATCTGAGAAAGAAATGCCTGCCTGGATACCGATCTTGGGCAGTCGTATGCTATCGACGTTTGACGCGGATTGTTGCCAGACATCTTGAAACTGCTGCACGGTCAGTCGTGTCTTGCATGGTCTTTATCTCACTCACCCTTCCGTCATCCTGTTGCATAGTCGAGTTGGCAGTTGTGACTACTTTCTCCAAATATGTTGAGGTCGAAGCAGGTCCAAGTCCCTTGTAGTTGTAGTCATCTGCGCATTCTTTCTCCGGTCGAGAAGGATTCACCCGGTGGCTCTGTGGTCGGGACGAAGGGCCAACTGCTCCGTTTCCAATAGAGCGATGGGCCCCCGCGGAACCGGGTGCATGACCTGCGTCATAAACTGCACTCTCGAGCCTTTCCAGTCGATGTAATAACTCAGAGCAGTCCCTGTACTTATTTAACACAAGTTCAAAATCACCATCATCCTCTACGAACCTCTCACAGACATGTCTTCCAGGGTGTGATAGCGAAGCTGCCGTAGTAATAGCTTGGGTATCTACTAGAGGAAGGAGTCAGTATGACCAGAGCGTCGGGACTGCTGGGATTCAGAATGACGCTTACCATTGTAGATGCATTCGGCATCCCGTGACGCGCAGTTAGAGCACGGCCGCAGGCGGTCGCACCGTAATTTTCGTGTCCTGCAGAGACGACAGGAGACTGGTTGCTGCCAGTGCACTCTCTTCGCAGAGGATTCGTCGTCTTCCGAGTGGCGCTTCATGCTTTGCGGGGCAACCGGAGGAATATCTGCTCAGTCGATGGGCAGATACCGTCGATAGGCTGTAGTGATGTCCGGTCATAGACAGAGGATGATGATTGATCGATGATGGTGGACGGGTCGAAGTCCCGGAGCGTGCCATGGGACGTTCCGCGGAGCACTAGACCCGATTCGTCATTGGGCCTTTGGGTTGCATCCAATCTGACACCTGACCACCAAAACTGTAGGCGATCTAAGGACGCCTTAAAGTAATCATTGATAGGCTTTGAAGATTATTTTTCTTGATCTTGTGGAGCTCAATAAAGAATTAAGCCTTGAGGTCATAAAAATGGTATGTACTGTACAAATGTATTGAAGGTGGAATGAGACTATGCTAAAGCAGCAGAAAAAATGATATCCGTCTGAACATGGAATAGAAAGATGCTACTGGAGAAGATTGCGCCGTAATGCTTTTAAAACCCATGCAATCCACCACAAACATTAGCCCTCTACAAGCTCTTGAAATCCCTCTTCTTGTTCTTCTTAATATTACACGCCGACAAGCAGGACTCCACACCAAGCGCCACATTCGCGGGTATTAGATGCTTGAACGTATCGATATCCTTGCCATCAAGCGTCGGATCGCTGCCCACACCGAGGAAGGCCTCGATGAGCGGGTCGTCCAAGCCGAAGAGCCCTTGCGCGCTCTGCTGGACGCCCGGATCCTCGGACGCGAATCCCGCGACGAATACCGCGCTGTCGCATGTCGGGTTCCACTCGGTGTGGATGGCGGCCTGGGGAAAGACGGTCATTTGGTATTGTGTGAGGTTGTTGTGGATCGCGCGCACGCCGTTCTCGGCGATGAATTCTGTGGCGAGCATTCCTTGCACGACGATGTTGATCTCGGAAGAGCGGGGGTGGACGTGGGGAGTGTTGAAGCCGCAGGGGCCTGTTATATCTTGTCAGTATGCTGCCTTCTAGAATAATTGGGAGAGCTGAGACAGCAAACCCAAAAAGCCCACTGTCATGGATACACCAGTTCCGACCAGTGCCGGGAACCCCTTGCGGTCGGCTTTGACTGTGTGCCCGCCTTCTCCCGTTGTAACGGCTCCCTTCCCGGAGGGGTTGTTGAAGTCGAACTTGAAGTCCGAATCGTCCCCTAGGAGCGCTATGCGGTCGACGGCTGTGGGTGCTTGTAGCAGAGCGTCGATGAGGCCTTGGTTGTCTGCTGTGGCGTTCGCATCGCGCTTGACTTGTTGGGTAGGAACGGCAATGGCGGTGCCAGCAGCAACTGCGGCGAGGAGAAGGCTCGTGTAATGCATTGTATGATTATTAGAATTTGATGGCTTTTTTTTTGAAAATGAGATGCTTGAAGTTGCTGGCGGACTTGAGGATGATTGACTGTTTTGCTGGCTTGAAGTATGTTCTACCATCAGAATTATTCTCCAACATATATACTCGAGCCCGGGATCTCTGGCTGAGGTTAAGGAGTGCTTCCAAATCTTCAGCTGATCTTAGGTCTTACTGTGCCTGATATTATCTTGAATAGTTTAATTTGGTGCTTATTTTCGGTGCTGAAGAGTCTGGCGGTGCAGAAGGGTACCTAATTTTAGAACCGGCTGAGCAATGYAAGCCTCTCATTGGCGGTTCCCCAACGCGCTACCCCTAAAAAGCTAGATCTTGTTGGAACTTTGGTGGTAAGCTTCTACATAAGCTTGTGCCGTATGCTCCGTCTGACAAAGATAATTTCATCGCCGGTAGTCGCCGGTACGGGGGCTCAGCAGGTGTAGAAATTTGTTGTTTCAAGTGGCTTGGGGGTCGATGACATTGTGCCCGGTTCTTGTGTCGCGAAGACAGCGAAGGTTGATGGAATCCCTGACTGGACTATCGAGAAAACAGGGACGAAAATATCAAATCAATATTTATTATTATGATCTGTTGCGATAGGATGGTACTATGTACCGGCGATCCTTGCACGTCGTGCTAAGAATCCTTGGTCAGTCCTGTCAAACTTTGGTTCACGATTCGTGCCATCCGTGCCATGGGACTGTACGACGCCATGCACGGCGACATTCTCGGCCCTGACGATCAGGAGAAGGGCTATGAATACTCATCAGGCATGCAACAAGGAATAAAGGGGAATGAGTAAGCTTCTTATTGGGCGCATTAGCTGAATGTCAACGCGCAATTTACTCCCAGTTCAGCTTTGTTGCTGCTTCGCTTGGTTATGCTTAATCCGTCGAATCCTGAGACGTAGTCACATAGCTAGCTGATATGCTGCTGGGTTTGATCATTTAAAGCTGAGTTAAGTGCGGCGTGGGTAAGCACTATCAAAACCCCAGGGAGTAGGGCTTACAGCCGGGAAACTCGGGTGCAACCGAGCACCATAGCGTTATGATATGGCTTTTGCGTTTTGTTGGCTCTACATTTGGTAACAGTGACTGCTCAAGCACGTTAATAATGGCGTCCCTCAATTCGTCAAGAGCGAAGGTTGGTGGTGGACTGCAACAGTATGTAATTGCGCAAAATAATAAGGCCCTGAGAACGCGATGCTTCAGGAGCGTTGATTTCGGGAGTCTTTTTAACGGAAAAAGTTACCAAGTTTTATCCACTCTGCTTATACAGCCCTCACCAAAACCAGTATGCAAGTCAACACCTACTCCGTTTCGATGACCCTGAATAAATACAAATCGACTCCTAGATCGTCTCCAGACCTTCTCTGTTCCTAAATTATGTCCCCTACGTTATAATACTCAATTACTCAGATGATCTAGCTTTAATCACCATGGAGCATAGTAGAACTCGTAGAGACGGACGAAAATATCAGGAAGGAACATGTTGATGTGTTGATTGCCATACAGATTTTTGACAGGACATAAGCAATATGGTTAAAAYTTGGTAACTTTTTCCGTTAAAAAGACTTTCGATTTCAACGCTCCCGAAACGCCGCGCCCTGAGAATRCTGTCCTTTTACGGTTAGGCTATTCGCACTTTAACCGAGAGGAAGTGGGCGCCAAGTGGAAGGATCGAGAACGACTGCTTATCAGCACAGCTTCCTCTTGTTTTGCGCTGTATGCTAGCAAGCCGTTCCATCAAAACAGCTTTCTCTACCCAAACTAGCTTATCATCTAAGCCTTCTCCTCTCCAGCGTCATCCAGAGGGCTAGGAAGACTCGCCACCTTAACTCTTCGCCGCAATAATGGGCAACGACAAGATCCACCACATCACCTCCTCGGGCGACCTACAGTCCCTGCTCAGCTCGACCACATACGTCGCCGTCGACTTCTACGCCGACTGGTGTCCGCCATGCAAAGCCATCGCCCCACTCTTCGAGTCCCTGGCCTCAAAGCACAGCGTCCCGGGTACCCTGGCCTTCGCCAAGGTCAACGTCGACCACGTGCAGGATGCCGCAGCGGCATATCGCGTCACGGCGATGCCGACATTTCTGTTCTTCAAGGAGGGCAAGCAGGTCGGGGTTAATGGTCAGGCGATGATCCGAGGCGCGGATACGCGCGCCTTGGCTGCTGCGGCGGAGAAGCTGGGGGGCTTGGCGGCGAAGAGGGCCCAGGCTGGGGCGACTTGAAGAACGCTCTGGTTTCTGTCTTTCATTTCCTTTCATCGTTGCGGCCATCTGGTTCAGAGCCGAGCTCACCTATTCAGCTATCGGTTATCATTGGCATTTGTCTGATCCTCGGCGTCTGGTACTTTGCATGCTTCCTCAGGTACTACTTCTATCGACCACGGCCGGCATGTCTTCTGATGCAGTTACGCTCATCTCCTTGGACAGAAGGACTGTTCCGGAAGTTTCCTCTATTGCAAATGATAAAATAGTCAACGGTGTCTTTGAGTTTACGAGCTAGTTACGAGCTAGGAGTGTCTCATGGGTCACCTTGCAGCTTGAAAGATGGCCTACATTACCTAAACGATGGCGCATTATCATTGAATGCTGAACTTATACCCACACGTTCTGCGGAGCAACCGATACATAAGAGACCTCTCCATTCTGAGCCACCGCATGCACGACAACATTCTCTCCAAAGTCCCAATCCTCCTGCCCCTCTGCCTCGTCATATTCCGCGAACGTCGTCTTTGTGATGCCGTTCTCTTCGTCCAGCAGCACTTTCTTCGCAGCTGCCTCCGCTTCCTCCCGCGTCTTATATGCGCCTTCGATACYCCTCGTCTGCTTCCCTCTAGAACGGTCCGTATTATAGTCGACAATCTTCTGGATTATATAAAAGAGTCCATGGATCGGATCAGCAGCGTTTGCATCCACGCTGTGATTATCGGCTTGCGTGGTCTCGATGGTGACCTTGAACACCTCTCCTTCCATGGCGACGGCGTGCAGGATGACGGCATCCCGGTATTTCCAGTCGTCTTGGCCTTTGTTCTCTGCGTACTCGACGAAGAACTCCGGCTCATAGCCGTCGCGGGATAGCTGGACACGAGCTGCTGCTTTGGCTTTGGCGAGGTCGCGATATGTGCTGGATATCTTGGTCGTCTGCAGTGCGCCCGTCTTGTCTTTGTGGTAGTCGATAAGGGTTACCATGACATGGTAGAGATCTTGGTCGATGTCCTGTCCGTTTGCTTGAGACTGCGACATCTTGGTGGAGGTTAATTGGCGAAACTTGATAATTTTGTTGAGATAGAGCACCAATAAAGGTGACGATAACGATCTGATTGTGTATTGATTTTATAGTTCTATCGAATGACTACTATGCGGGGATCAAGCAGACTATATGGGTATTCGCGTATGGGAATTCTACGCGTTTCTGTTTGTTAGGGATGGGGTGGTGTGAGCGGTTCGCTATACCCAGCCAATAATGGGTTGGCCACTCCAAGACATGAGATTCCCCGCCGGGAGCCCGGAATCCCCGAAACTCGTAGGCGTCGATGGAACTGCATGCGGGGTTATATGGAACGCTAGAACTGACTGGTCATTAAGAAAGCCTATATGTGCTCGGATTCGTCGCCGCTTGTCGTGGAGGTATTGTGACCCGGTGTCATGGTAGAGGAAAACTTCTACAGATGTGCAGTAGTCACGCGGCTGGATGGTCTAGACCTCGTCGCTCGTTTATGCTGTCATGTGCCTCAGTGGTATCATTAACTGGGCAGTACTGATCTAGAAGACCGTGGAAAGAGATATCGTAAATTCCAACCAAATCCTACTCCAATTATGCTCTTCGAAATTTGATTTTCACAGACCTTCGCTCCCAATTWCATGGATTCTTATCAGACTCGATCAAATGAATTCCAGCTCCTCAAACACACYCCTTTCCAATTCCGTTTTTCCCTCACGGATAGATTCAATATCGCTCTTAGACGTAAAGACTCCCTCCTCAGTCACGTAGCCGCCAATGAGCTGAGCATCAACCCAATCAAAGTAGACGTTCTTAACCTGCACATGTCCGCTCTCCAACAGAATCTTCTCCGCCGTCATCGCAGGCGTCCAGGCACTAATAAGCTCGTGTGGATCGTGTTCTTCATTTTCGTCTTCATGCTCCTCCAAAGTGCTGATTTTCTCTGTTTCAGTGACGACCAGCACCTGGCAATCCGTGCCGCTAACCTGGGACGCAATGCTTTTGCTACCGACTTTGTTCCTCACACGTCCATCTTTTGAGATCACGTCAGCACCTAGTACGACGAAATCTGCGCCTTTTGCGAAGTTACTCGCGTTGGCGTCCACCCCAAGTTCGATCTGAAACTGCCTAGTTGCATTCTTCGCCCACTTACTGAGACAGCCTGCCTCTTGTAGCGATGTCAATAGTGCCGTGACAAAGCCAACTCCCTCGTATAACGGCCGGGATTCGAGCACCCTGAGCACGATGTTATATTCTCTTGGCTCTGTACTCTTGAGCAGACTCTCGAAGCATCGCGTGACACAAGAGGACGATGATAGAGTGACAAAAGTGTACGTCGTTTTCCCCTTTGCTCGGAATTCGTCGTGGACGTGCTTGACGAAGTTATCTGCTACGGTATGGATCAAGTGCGAGTGGCCCTCAATTGCATTCTCAATCGTCGTTTCTGCTGTGAACTTGAGAGATTTGACCCTATTCGTATCCGTGGCTTCAAGGCCTCCATTTTTGGTCTCGATCCACGTCTTTATCGAGTGCAGACATTTCATCAATTGCGACCTGATGGCCTGCCCCATTATAGGACGTCCCTTGGTTGCGAGGTGCCAAGCGATGCTCCTCAATCCCTCCCATACTTGCTCAACCGTCTCCGCCCAGATCAAGTCAGCACCACGAATAGCATCCAGCAGAGTCTTCAAAGCGACAACGCTCAGATGACTTGAGCCATGCACGATATCGTTTTGTAGTTGCTTTAGCCCTTTTTCAGTTATAGGTCCCACCAAGGTGTTGCGCAGGCTTTGCCACAAACGAGGGACTGTGTCGAATTGTTTCAGCTCGTCCGGTTCGATGAATTTGTACTCGACATGCTCCCAGTCGATTTGAAGCTGCGCACTATCTCCGCCTTTCGTGGATTTCAAAAGCCAGGCGAATGGATGGACGACCCATCGAGTATGTAGCGCCTCATCCACAAAAGTGAAAGGCATCCCAACCTGTAGAAGGCTCAGATTGGATGCTGTTATGTGCGTTTCCTCCTCGATCTCCCGGAGTGCTGCCGCTTGGGGCGATGCATCACTGGACTCCACGGAGCCTGAGCATGCAGCCCATTTGCCTCTGCTGCGTGTCAGTCTGCTCGATTTGGACAAGGATCTKGACTTACTGATACGTGCTGACGGAATTACTACGCTTGAAGATTGCGATCTTAAAGGGTTCCGATGCGATAGCCGGCAGGCAGAGAAAGGAAGAGACGACGTGCCGCACCCGGAGACCTTTTGTAGCCATTTTCAGTACTCTCTCGAACATTTCTCGTTGTCTGAGGTAATAATGACCGATGCCGCTGTTTCTGGTATGTGTGTGTACTATCTATGCTGGATTTCCGAGGCGCGGGAAAGCTACGAGTACAGACCCGTTTGCAACGCCAAGGACGGTCTAGGAAACATTCGATGSATTGTCCGACACCCTCTCCTTATAAGTGACGCGAGCAAGTTGGCGCGTAATTGAAAAGCGGCTTCCTGGCATGGTGGTGTGACGTCGTATCCCCGTTAGGCAGGGCCTAAGGTCATTTTGTAACACCTCCCCCGCATCATTCATATGCAATCCCGTGTCTGCCGAGGACACCAGATTAACCCTGCAAAACACCACGCAAGACGATGTTTTTGGCCAATTCGTGATTCAAGTTGTATGAGGATCGAAATGCATCAAACGAATAACAAACATGTTCCCTCCGATACCAGACATTTATATGAGTCCCTTCCGCTTCACCGTTTCGTCAGTAGCAAATGAAATCAAATCTTCATCCTTCAATTCACCGAAATCGATGTGGATGGCACTCACATATACGGAAACCTAGCTTTGGATGAGCGCACATGCAGTCTCTGGGAAACGATGGATTCGGTCAATATGGACGCATACTATCGTCTCGATCTGATGAAAAATGATCCCATCTATATACATGCTCGGATATGTCGTCAGAAACCACCTGGCCATCCAGATATTACGTCGGCAGACAGCACTTTTAATGATCAGTCCTTTCCTCAGTCAAGCATGCATGGACCTACAGCTTTTGGGGCACATGCTATTACACTGAGTATGCCAACATCTTTCACTTTCAACGATCATGGGAATACGACTTCAAGCAATGATGATGATGCGAAGGTCAAAATTATGCTGGAACGGGTGATATACTTCCCAGAAGGCCTGGATGATCTAACCGGTCATATGGGGGCGCTCCGCGTGGCGTAATCCAGCGCCTAAAGTTGATTCCCACTGCATAATGACGGGCAATGGAGTATCATGGCTCCGTCTTTGGCCAGGTGATATGAGCGAAAAGCCATGCGGGCCATTCCTTCATCTGTCTCCTCTAGAAGCTGTATGCCCTTTAATGATAGTGAAGATAGCGACTGTATATCAATGTCAAAATCTTCGGAACTGGCGTGGTTTTCTAATAATTATGCATAAATTGGTGCAGCTGCTGATTTCAAATCACCATTTTCTAGTTGTATAAGCTCCTCTCCGGGATTCTCTCCGACGCCGAAGAGGACTGCTGCCATCGGGATCAAAGCTGTTCCAATCTTCCTGGCGGCCCGTACGGTCCCAGATTAATGACCATGGCCCGTGCGAGATCATGGGCTTTTGATCCGATCCATCGCGCCAGGTGCGCATGGCACATGGCAGCGTTGGCACAAAAGGCTGCACTGGAGTCAGAAACTGTGGGTGGAATGGAAGGGCTTAGAATGTCTTGGCACAGGGCCTTCCCCATTCCAGCCGCGTGGCTTACCGGCTCGTTCGGAAGCGTGGTCTCGATGACTCCACCAGCCTCAACTTGCGCAGGTGGTCGCGCTCGCTTCACGAAACATCTAGAAATTTTGGTGGGCCGCACCGAGAAATTTCCGTCTCGGCCTCAGATATCGTGATGTATGTCGTCATACAGAACAACGTGAACATGGCTGCTTTCGAGGCATCCGATTATGCCGCAGCGGAAGATAAATACCCTGCTGTGGTCCCCTGTTGCAACCCGTCCATCTGACGCACATCGCATCAGTCACTTCAAGACTTGAC
Organism: Symbiotaphrina buchneri; assembly: GCA_001599915.1. Lineage (NCBI taxonomy): Eukaryota > Fungi > Ascomycota > Symbiotaphrinales > Symbiotaphrinaceae > Symbiotaphrina > Symbiotaphrina buchneri. The sequence continues at coordinate 977 of BCIG01000079.1, read as the reverse complement.
GAAGTACTACAGCCTCGATCAATACTATTATCACTTACCACACGAGCTACGAGTGCTAAACATTTAGCCTCCAGTCGCAACAATCCAAACCACATCAACCATGCACGCTACAATGTCGAAGACTAGTGGTTGCCTAAGGCCGCTTCTGTTCTTCACCCGCTTCATCCAATGGGTCAGCGCAGTCATAGTCATGGGCATCGTGTCCTGGTTCATCAACAAATACGAAGTCGGCGAGCATCTGAAGTACGAAGAGGTCATCGTAAGTAACCCCGACAAACCTCCATCTGACCGCCGTTTGAGCGGATGCTAAAACCTGACAGGCTTGTATCTCAGTGGTGTTCTTATTCCCAGGAATGGTCTTYGCCTTCGTCAAGACCATTTCATGGCAGCTCATCCCGCTTGACCTCATCTTCAGCTACCTGTGGCTGACGGCCTTCATCTTCGCCGCCCAGGACTACAGTTGGCACGCCCAGAACAACACCCCGAACGCCGGCTACAAATATACGATCGAGGCATTTGCGTTCTTGGCCTTCTTCTTCACCCTGTGTAGTGCCGTCCTCCAAGGCCACGTCTGGCTGAAGGAGAGGGAGCCAGCTCCAGGCTTGCCAGTTCATGAAAAGCCGAGGCCAAGTGCTGACACAGATATGACGGCTTGATTCAGCCGAGAGCCTGTCATCTGAGGGGTTGTGGGCTGTGCTGAAAAGAAGGAGAGTCGAATATCATGGGATGGCGGACTGGGCCAGGTCATGCAAGAAAAGAAGCCAATTTGCCAAATTTGCATTCACCGGGTACCACGGCGTGTTTTTATACTGCAGTCTTGTCTCATTACGACCGTCATGACGTTACGTCTTTATTCATAGAATACTCTAATATTAATTTTTAATTTGGCATTAAGAGTCCCGAGAATAGTGGTCCCTGTAATTTGCAATCATGGCTTCGAGGCACGCGAGTGACTTCATACTGTCAATATTATCTCT
>BCIG01000078.1:0-11439 GCA_001599915.1 Symbiotaphrina buchneri | reverse complement strand
ACGACCTTCATCGACATCCACTCCCCATCCTCTGTGTGGTGCCGCCGGCTCCTCGTCATTATCGCCATTGGTTGTCAGGCTCCCTCCCTTGAATCTTTCTCAATGCCGCCTGTCGATCCCTCTTGTTGTTTCTGAGCGTGGATCAAAGCTGGTTGCGCCTCACGAGCCGGTTCTTTGTGAGAACCAAGCCTGTACTTCCTTTGATGCCCTCCGTGGCCGCCATCAAGTGCCAATCTGCTCCTGTCACGTAGCCTTTCGCGGCACTGGTGTTGTCCTGATCACACTGCGTCGGACAACTCTACAACTCGCGCGCCATTTGTCGCCGCAAAAAGAACTTTGGTCCTCTGTTGCAATTGTGGCATCAATCGGCTTGCAACGCATATATCTTGAACAGACTTGCAGTCTGACTGTTATCGTCCTCCCCGCCTTTCTAAATCTTAGCTAAGTTTCCATACTGGTGTTTTCGCCATCCGACTGTGTGGAGTTGTGAGGAGAAGCCGGCACAATCGGCACAGTCTGGAAGGATGGAACGCTCGACGAACAACGGTACGGGAGAGGCGGACTCAACTGGTGGAAGGCAACCAAAAACGGGTCCGTTTATCAAACTGGGTCGCTCGAACGACAGGAAGCCTTCCGGTCTAGTAGGCAGCGGTGAAGAGCACAACCTAGACGGTAAATCGGAGGTTCTATGCCTGCTTAGCCGCAATGGTAAACTAATTTCTGTAGGAATACCCCGGACCGCTGATGACAACCTTGACGGAAACATATCCCGGACCGAGTCGTGCCATTCTGTCAGGTCGCCCACTTCTCCTAGGCCGTTGTCAAGGGAACTTAGCGCTAGCTATGAGAGTGCTCTTGAGGACGACGTAAGCCGTCACCTAAAAGATGTAGCTACCAAGGACGGACAGATTCGAGGCCTACGAGGACCACGGTATTCCCCTCCTATTACAAAACGCTCGCTCGGCGAATTGGATACAGCGAGGATTGTGCAGAATCCTAAGCTCCGACATGATGTCAATTTTGACTCGGATTTGCATTTCAGACCCAACCTTGAGGGTCTAAAGGGCCAACAGAAAAGAAGACTTGGCGAAGCTTACTGGAGGCATATGAAGGCCGAATTGGCAAAAGTTATGGACTGTCCCGGCCGGGGAGGTCCAAGTATGGCAGGTGTTGTTCCAGAAATGGACCTAAACCTGATTGGCGGGCTCTTTCAGACTGTGAGGGAGATATTGGAGACACTTCTGCCAGACAGCGATCACGCTGCAGTGCGTTCAGTTTTGAACGTGCCTTGGATCATCTCCCAGCTTCGCAGACAGTGCTACGATTTCGCTTCTCTGTCCCTCTGGCTGGGAAGCCTCATCAAAACCCATTGTGCGCCCATGCGGGATCAGTCTGCTGATCTAATGGTTACACAGCTGGTTGAAGGCGTTCAAAACCAAGACGTGCATCTGGTAGTGGATGGGTTGAGAGCCCTTCTGGGGGTCCTGGAAACAATGAAGCTCGTCAGTTGCCTTTTGCAGTAGACTCTAAGTTTGCTTCTTCCCGCTGACTACGGAACAGGACGTTGCAAACCATCAAATCAGAACTCTGCGACCATCTTTGATCGAGGACTTCGTGACATTCGAGCGAGGGTACTTTCTACGAAAAGTACATATGGAACATAAACTCGATGTTCAGGACGCGCAAGCCTGGTACTACGAAGCTCTTTGCCGCTCACGTACTACTTGTGCGTACTCAGACAGGCCAGCAAAGGTGCAATTGGCGGCATTCCTGGATGCGCTCACCCAGCTGACCCTGACTGTGAAACCGTTCCCGAACACCTTCCAATTTGACCTCGAACGACTAGAGAAGATCCGCCGAGAGTTGCACAACAATTTGTTGGTAAGAATCTGCCAGATGCAACTATCCCGTCTGCTATCTTCCTTATCATATCCGATCGCGCCAAGCCTTAAAGCACAGTCGAGGCTCCGCGCATCTGTCCTCGATATTCTCGAGGATAACGCATCAAGTCTGGGCTGGCGATGTCAGCCGGAAGATATTGCATTGGAAATCATACGATCCGCCCAAGCTATCTTGGGGAAGAATCTCATGTGTGAGCACCGCTTACTACGTCAGTTCGAAGAAGAACTCAGTGGCTGTTTTGAACCGACTTCAAAGATATTCCAGCGAGCATCGAACGATCTCAAAAGCGAGTTTGCTTCATTGGTCGTGAACCGGGCCAATCAGTATTCTGCCCTCTCCACATACGCAATCTCCGAATTTCGAAGCAAGGARCAAATGCAAGCAGAAGATATCAGGAGCGACGAACATTTAGACAGCATTGCGAAACGCCTAGCGCATATCGCAGTGCTTCATTGGCGGGTGTGGGCCCCTCTTTTGTACGACAAAGTCCTGGATTCCCGCGAATATTCTACACTGGATCCAAACGATCCCTCCTGTTCACTCTCTGAGCAGGTCGGAGCTAGGCTGCGTCCTTTGCAAGACGTCGCGTCTGTCAATACTGACCTACCTCTGCCATGATTATCCATGTTTTGGATTTTGACTAGAAATGCCGTCGGGCATTCAGTTCTCGCATTAGTTTGCAGACCATGTTCTATGTTTTCATCTCATCATGACTATGATGCCTGGCGTTTCACACCTTCTAGCGGCCTTTCAGCTTCTGAGGCCGCTGCATCAGGCACGAGAGTCTAAGGGTCTGTCGTTCAAAGCGGGGCGTTTGTAATACCTGGCCAAGATGCCCGTTGTTCATCACGATTGCATTAGAGCGGTGTTGGTTTCTGCTTTCTACAGCAGCCATGTAACAATAGCGCTTCTTTTTCAAAACTTCGTGGACGGGAGACACGTCAGTAATAGACTGTTCAGTTCACCTTAATCTTCAATGTGGGAGGCCATTTCCAGAGTACATAGCGTTTGCCAAAAGATCCATCCAATTGATGGAGGCAATCGAAGAGACGACGGACAACATCTCGACGACTTTGATTACACCAAAGGGTAGGAAAGATGAGAGGGGGAAGAAGGAAGAGGGGAGGGCGGGAGTGTGGTGTAACAGTGGGTGGCAGTTGTGTAATCGCTGATGATAAATGAATCAAGCTGAGCAAGCGTAAGCCAGATGTGTGCGAAAGCGATGGGTGAGGAGGAAAGGAAAGGAAATGAGGCTTGGGGGGAAGCTGTTTGTTTATATACCCGCAGCCTGAGAGGGAGCTAGGAAGGAGCGACTGTGTTGCGACGACGACAAAACAACAGCAACGACGACAAGTGACAGCTGTGGCAAGAGCATCGTCGGGGCGACAGAACTAGACTAAGACTAGAAGTCAGGTGAATACTCGGCACAARCAGTGAATTCACCTGGTGGATGTGAAAGGATGATAGGATAACGTAGTGAATGTGAACATCGGAAGGGACAAAGCATCACCATCACCATGCAGCACGAGCGGTAATGATGCGCAGTCTATTTGTCTTYAAGGCAACCCATATCTTCCCATATAGGCTCGGAAGCTATATTTTGGCTATTTTGGCCGCCTTGACCATGACTTCTCTTGTCAATTCTTCCCCGGGCCGCTTTTTCTCCGCCAATCTGCCCATCTTCTGCAGCCTGGCAATCATATCCTCATCGCCAAAATGGCTGTTATGCTCGAAAGCAGGTTCCTCGGCATATGCAACGCGTGCCGCATCTACCAGGATCCGCGCAGTCATGCCAAACACTCGATAGCGGGAGAGGCCAGCTCTTTCTGCTTCCTCGAGCTTCTCCTTTGTCTCTCCGAGCTCCCCATATTTTTGTCTAGGTTTAGTCACTCTTTGGCCTCGAATTGGAACATAGAAGTTGTGCATCCGCCACGGTGACTGATGCCAGGTTGTCCAACTACCTTCATACCATTGGCCCGGCTCCCTCCCTTGTGCTCCCTCCTGTGATGGAGCCACCTCATCTTTGGTAAGCAGGAAGTTATGGAAGGGCGCAGAGAAGACCGCGGCGACCTCTTTGGCATCCAGTCTGGGTATCAGAGAGTCCTCAACTTCGACGCTGCTTTGCCTGTTCTCAGCGGTCGAATGCAAGAAAGCTACGCAAGGACGTACTCCCAGCTCTGTCCTCGCGAGGTTCAGGGGCAATTGGCACAGATGCTCCACCCTGAATGGTTTTGGAAGCTTGCTGTCATCATTGGGAAGGCCGATCTCCTCAAACGCTTCACGACGGGCTGTCTGAAATGGGGTTTCGGAAAGATAATCCGCTTTGCCTTGAAGAAGTAAGCAGTGTTCCGGCCTCTTGTGGAAAAGGGGTCCCACTAACCGCCGGGTAGAGCAGCTTGCCCAGGGACTTTCATTCAAATTAGCTTGGACCTCACGCGTCGGGAAAGCAAAATGTCCCCGGCAGAGACGGTGCGAGCATTACATGATTTCAGAGTATTTGCACGCAAGGTCAGGACGACCTTGAGTTCGCCGTCACGGTCTGCGAAGAGCAAAAGCAGTACTGCCGCTCTTCTTGACAAAGGCAACGGTGAAAACCCCGAAGATGGTGGTACATAAGCTCGCAGGCGTGCGATCGCCTGCTGCGAAAAAAGTCAGCGGTGAAGCTCTAGGGGCTCCTTGAGTATCACCAATGGCACCCACAGCAGACCTATTTGAGAGCGGTGCCATGAATTACAGTGTCACCATTCTTGGAATTTCTGAACTGGGTATCCCGGAAAGATGTCAGACAACACCAATCACCACAAGCATGGTATGAGCATATCGTACCGCCCTGATACCTTTTATCTTATCTGCACCGCACGACCTGTCGTTGAATCAAATCTGGGGAAAAGCCCCTTCGGCCCGACTTCTCCCAGGAGCTAATCCATATCGGACTAGATAAGATTATCGTCCTAGGTAACTGGGGCTGTCTTGCGTCGCGCGTCGATGCAGGTATTTTACCTAGGTACCTTACCTAGGTGATCTTGGGTATGCTGGTCATCGTCCAACGTGGACTGCGTCTGCTTAAGTTTCTCCGGAATTCAAGGCGAGGTTTTTAGAAGATGAAAAGCAATTCGTCTCATGATCAGACATCTGCCCTCTGTACCCGCCTTCATCTTCACTGCATGCAAATTCAGTCRTGGTCATATCTTTCCCACAGCCCCCGGCCAGGCTTTGTCTGACCCCAAGGGGGTGGTCCAGGCTATCTGCGAGGGGTCGAGTCGGTACACTAAACGTGGAAGCTTGTGTAACTCCAATTCTAACTGCTCGCATAATGTCGACTTCGGGGAACCTGACCTTCCCACATCCGATCTTTYGCCTCTTTGGACCATGAAGCTTTCTGCTTCCAGATCCGGGACGCGGCCTCGTCTACTCCGTTTTCAATTGCTTCGTCAATACTCATTTCATTCTTTCTGGAGAAATACTGTTCGTGAAATCCGCTCTGGGACAAAGAAATTGGCGTTCTCTACTGCTACTATGCTGTTCAATCTGTATCTCTTGCCTGTTGTGGTAAGATTCTCTTTGTTATGTTCCATGGGGATCTACTTCGGTCGCTTTACTCTATTTTATTTCCAGCTATCACCACTTCCTTCCTGGCCTTGCTCCTTTGCTGCTTATATGGCAAGCATGGATATCTCCAGTATACGCAAGTACTCGTCCTCCAGCTCCCTCTATGGAATGGAGAACGTAATATCTCTCTTACCGAAGCATACAGAAAGATCCAAAGCCCGCTCAAACAAACGCCTACCAGCTGTTCCTAGGAGGTCCTCAAGCCTATACAGCGAGGAAGGCTTCATCATCGACTCCTACAGAGATAGAGAAGCTAAGCCGTCGGATTATCACGGCACCTTATACCTGCAGCCTACGGTCTACTCCTACAGTGACCCCATATTGACTGATCGAACCCGCACAGCGTCCAGCAACCGTTCCGACGGTCCTCCCCTGCAGTTATCTTTGGACGCTGTCCATAGCATACCACTTCCCGGCGTAACAGACTTCAGGAAAGCACTGCTTGAGAGAACAAGGGCGCCAACCCAAACATCTACACGGGACGGTAACCATGAAGGTAAAGTCATTGGGCAGGCCGCCGACGTCTACGCCGATGGGTATCGCGTATTGCTTTCTCCGCCATGGCCTCGCCCACTTGCGAACACCGAACGAGTGTGCAGCCCGAGCTCACACAAGAGATTGGGCCATGCTTCAGGAGCGCATGAGCAGGATGACTTCCGCCTTTTGCCCCCACCGCTTAATTTTCGAAAGTCCGAATTGCAGCACTCTCGCTCTAGCTTCTTTTCGTCGAGCTCTGATTCTGACGCTGAGGTAGCTTTGGTGTCCAAAAGGCGTACCTCTGCCTTATCCTTTTTTCGCCAGCTTTCCCCGAGGAAATTGCGTCATCCGTCGCAAAATGACAGCGAACAGCCGTGTCCACATAAGATTGCGGGGTTCAACTCCTTCCTCTCGCATAATATCACTACACGTGAAGGTATGAGCACTTGGAGACGAAGTAGTCTTCCCTTCGGAATAACGGCATCTGCGGACTTGGAAAAGCAAACGCAGCACGCTGGATTGTCACGATCAACTGAGTCGCCGGTCCCACCTACGGCCAGGGCAGCTCAAGCCATGACGTACTTGCAAAAGGGAGGCCAGCAGCTGTGGGAATCATTGGGCAAGGCGACCCGTAATATGGTCAAAAGCAGAGCGCAGAAACGCAGAGATGCCCTGAAAAGCAGAATCGTCATGGTCGGGGAAGCGGATCAGTATCCAGATGGTCGAGTCAGTCGGTGGCTCTAGCAATGTCGACTCCGCGGCTGATGACCTTGGCCGTTGGGAAATGATACAAAGTAGTACGAATAATAATATGACGTTTTGGTGGTTGATTCTCTGACCCCCTTTTTCTGCTCGCATGCTTCCCAGTGACAAAATAGGGGGTGAGTAATTACGGAGACCAGGTAAGTAAGGTACCTTAACCGCGGGCTTGTAAGGTAAAGTAGCTCAGATACCATGTATGTACCTTACTTGGCATCTACCGGTAACGTTGTGCGCGAGCTCGGCCGCTATATTTAGGCCCTCGGCCGGTTGCGCGGCGAGTCGGCTCATTGCTTGCTCCATACCTTAAGGTACCTTCCTTACCTGGTAAGGTAAGGTCCCGTACCTTAAGCTAAAGCTACGGTTACGTCAAGGTACCTACCCTGTACCTTTAGTAGGTGAGCTCCGCATTTGGGTGTGCACGTTCCGTACGGAGTACCTCCACGTTTCGTTTCCCCGGTAGGACTTCCTACTCTTCCCCTCTATTTCCAATCGCAGGGCGATTGTTCTCCCACCGTACGGACCTTTCTTCTCGGCACCATCAAATAGTGAGCGCATTGAAACGTTGCGACAATGGGAGGGGAACGAGAATCGCGGGTCGCAAGTTCGTATCCTAAGCTTTCTGCTGCACCGGTTGGGCAGAAGATCCACAAGATATACCGCGATCGCCTGGCTCAGTTCACTGCCAGTGGCCAATTCCAGGACCAGAATTTGTTATCGTGAGTTCTAAACCGAATGAGGGACCGGTCTCACCGGCTCTTCGTTTTCAGGAATCGGGGGATGGACATAGCTGATATGAACAGGACATTATACGAAGGCCGAGCCTCGGGCGAGGACCACGTGAAACTATCAGTATATAACGTCCCTGACCTTGCTAGACCCTCCTTTAAGGACGCCACTTCTCATGAGTTCAGACCTACCAAAGTTGGCGAGTCTTTCGGACCCAGCTGGTCCACTCACTGGTTCCGAATCCAGCTGCGAGTTCCACCGGAGCTGCAAAAGAAAGAACATCTGGAGTTTCACTGGGATGCCAATAATGAGGGTCTAGTCTGGACTGAGAATGGTGAACCATTGCAGGGCCTTACGGGTGGTGGTGAAAGGACCGAATGGATTCTGCCCAAAAGCTGGAGGGACGGCAAAGAACACACATTCTATATCGAAATGGCCTGCAATGGCATGTTTGGCAACGCCCCGGGAGGTGACTCCATTCAAGCTCCRGATCCGAACAAGTCTTTCCAGCTGCAATTAGCCGACATTGTGGCTATCAATCTGCAAGCGCGAGCGCTATTTATCGATTTCTGGATTATAGGAGGTAGGTTTGTAATTGTAGAAAGTCGTGGAGACAGAATTAGCTGATACACCCGCCAGATGCTGCCCGGGWGTTCCCTGAAGATTCCTGGGAGTCCCATGAAGCTCTCGAAGTTGGTAATTCCATCATTGACACCTTCACGTTGGGCCATGGTAGTCACGATGCGCTTCTCGAATGCCGAAAGATTGCAAGAAAGTACCTTGGCGACAACATTGACTCTCCCAATGTCTACGAATCTGGCAATCAACCCCTGGTCTACGCGATTGGACACTGTCATATCGACACCTGCTGGCTGTGGCCTTGGGCTGAGACGAAGCGAAAAATTGCTCGTTCCTGGGCTAATCAATGCGACCTGATGGACAGATATCCTGAACATAGATTCACATGCTCCCAGGCTCAGCAGTACAAATGGCTTGAAACGTACTACCCCTCCTTATATGATCGGGTTAAGGACAAGGTCAAGAAAGGTACCTTCCAGCCGGTAGGAGGCAGTTGGGTAGAGCATGATACAAATATGCCAGGAGGCGAGTCCTTGGTACGGCAGTTCCTCTACGGACAACGGTTCTTTGAGAGCCATTTTGGAGAGAGGTGTAATACCTTTTGGTTGCCTGACACATTTGGTTACTCAAGTCAGCTACCACAGCTCTGCCGCTTAGCTGGCATGAGCCGGTTTTTCACACAAAAGTTGAGCTGGAATAATATCAACAACTTCCCTCATACCACGTTCAACTGGGTGGCATTGGACGGCAGTCAGGTGCTGTGTCACATGGCTCCCGCAGAAACATATACGGCTGAAGCGCATTTCGGTGATGTCAAAAGGAGCGTTACACAGCATAAATCGATGGACCAGGATGCAACATCTTTGCTCGTCTTCGGCAAAGGCGACGGAGGTGGTGGACCTACCTTTCAGCACATCGAAAAGCTTCGCCGGTGTCGGGGCCTAAGTGATACGGTAGGCTTATTACCTCGCGTCAAGATGGGCGATTCAGTGGACGACTTCTTTGCACGTCTGGAGAAAAAAGCTCAGGAAGGAACCCAGTTCGTAACATGGTACGGTGAGCTCTATTTTGAGCTACATAGGGGTACCTATACCACTCAAGCAAAAAACAAGCGAAACAACCGCAAATCGGAGATTCTATTGCATGACATAGAGTATCTGGCGACGCTGGCCAGCATCAGGGACCTCGCGACCGGCGGAGGAAACTCGTACAAATATCCAAAGAAGGAAATTGACGACATGTGGGAGAATGTACTTCTATGTCAGTTTCATGATTGTCTGCCGGGAAGTTGCATCGAGATGTGCTATGATGATTCTGATGAGGTAAATAGTGTTCCCACTGTCCTAGATATCATTCATTGACGTAATCAGCTTTACGAGAAAGTTTTCACAACCGGCGAGAAGCTGCTAAAAGAAGCCTTGTCTGCTCTTGGTTTCGAAGAGTATAGCCCTGAGAAAGGGGAATTGTGTTCGATCAATACACTACCATGGAATCGCTCGGAGCTGGTCGAAGTCCAAGCCCGCTCAACAGACTCTCCTTCATATGCCAGACTGACAGGTTCTTTGGGAGTTGTCCAAGGAGAGAAACTCGCTGCCTCCCCTACCGTGTCGCTGAGGGAGGTCAGGAAAGGCGTGTTTGAGCTCTCTAACAGCGAACTAAAGGTGCAAGTCGAGAATGGAGCTATAAACTCGCTCTTTGATCTTACAACGAAACGGGAGATTATCCCTGAAGGCGCAAAGGCAAATCAATTGGTCATCTTCGATGACAAACCTTTGTATTGGCAAGCATGGGATGTTGAAGTATACCATTTGGACACGAGGATGGAACTGCCAGGCGGYGAGACTCAAATATCTGAGAATGGTCCGCACAAAGTCAGCGTTGTTACGGAGACGAAGATCAGTGCACAGAGTTGGGCAAGAACAACCATCAGCCTTTCGGCTGCATCACACGGCCAGCCATCCTTCGTCGAGATTGACAGTGAGGTAGAATGGCGGGAGAATAAGAAATTCTTGAAGGTTGAATTTCCTGTGGATATCGTCAATACTGAAGCCTCTTATGAGACACAATTTGGTATCATAAGACGGCCAACGCACTACAATACCAGGTCAGTAGTCTGCACCCGAAGGTTTACGGGGTTACTGACTTGCTCCCCAGCTGGGACATGGCGAAGTTCGAGGTATGCCACCATAAATGGGCGGACCTCTCCGAGAACGGTTACGGCGTCTCAATTCTCAACGATTCGAAGTATGGTTTTGCGACCTGCGGCAATCTCATGCGGCTGAGTCTGTTACGTGCACCCAAAGCTCCTGATGCGCATGCGGATATGGGTATGTAGTCACGTCTTGCGCTATTGAATTTCATCGCTGATTATAACGCAGGGCGGCATAAATTCCGGTATGCTATATTGCCGCATTCGGGACCACTAGACTCCAGGACTGTTCGCACTGCGTTCAACTTCAACAACCCCATGCGACCTTACTCCAAACTAAAACCAAGCAATGAATCTGCACTCAACGCTATCAGGCTTCATGGCTCCAAATCATTGATCTTGGACACTGTCAAGCGAGGCGAGGACGATGAGGATGTTAGCCGTGGCGAGCTCCCTAAGCGCAAGGGGAAAAGCGTGGTCCTGCGGGTCTACGATTCACTTGGAGGAAAGAGCAGGGGGACCATTGAGTGGAGCCTGCCGGTGCAGAAAGTCTTCAGGTGCAATCTTCTGGAGGACGACGAGCAGGAGTTGCGGACTAAGAAGAGCTCGAACGGATCGCAAGGAGGCGTCGAGATTGAACTCCGGCCGTTTGAAGTGGCCACGTATCGCCTGCAGTTGTAGAGGATCAGAGGGATCAAGCTACCATGAGATAATTTACCCTCTAGCTTATACCATACCCGCTAGAACTGTCACCAGCAACGTACAATGAAACATGAGGAGCACGGCTGTCTCGTCATTCATATGCGAAAGATCCATGATTTGGTATCTGAGTCTATAAGCCACAGGCACTCCAAAACTCCACAAGTATTCCCTCCCAGGTCGGTACGGGACTCCCTCGCAGCAGCCCATAAAACCGCAACGCCTGTCCTTGGCGCCGTATATGCACAAGTTCCCTGGAAAAGTGTTCAAGCTTAATCCCGACCGTAGGTAATCTTTAGTCTCTTTGGAGCCYTGCCGCCGTCCTCGTCCTCGTCCTTTTCGGCTGCCTTCTTCTTGTTCTTCTGCGATGCCTTGGTGCTTCCTGACGCGCTCGGCGTGCCCGCGCCCTGCGGGCCGGCGAAAGTGGACGTTGGGGTCGGGGCATGGCTGGCTGGGGTGGTCTGCGCGCTCGACTGGAGTTCGTCCTCCTACGAGAAACGGTGGCACGGTCAGCGAGGGTGCGCGTGCCACGAATG
>BCIG01000077.1:0-11518 GCA_001599915.1 Symbiotaphrina buchneri | reverse complement strand
GCGCAAGAGGTCGAGTAAAATCCTCGGTCAAGGCGGCAGACCGACTCCTACCACCGAAAAATGAAGTTTTGGTCATGTAGCCAGCAAAAGCGATATCCTTCAGATTGAAGACAAGCAGTGCAAAGCCCTTGAGGGACGGGTTTCCAAGAAAAAAGTTATGGCAGATGGTAGTGCAGAGCTTGAGAAAAAGGAGCAAAAGCTGACTTGGGTGGATCCCAAGCCGCCCGTCCCCTGGATAAGGACAGTTGTTGCATTATTCTTGGCTTTCATATCGAATCCGATAACTGACCTTATATTTGTGTTAGTATTTCTGGACCTCACGTTAGGCTTTGGCTCGAGGTGGACACGGATGGTGTATGAGAGCTCCTTACGTACCAGGATTGTCCGGAGCCTTCCACGTTCCGCGGCAGTCCTTGAAAAACTGAACTCTCCCGCCATGATCACGCTTGGTGATGTGCCTGATCGCGTTAGGCGTATCTCCTTGCTGTTGTTCTTTCTCCAATGGCAGCACAGAAGTCCTTTGGGTAGAGAGTCATGATCTGAACTTTGCTCCGTATTGAACGTGCAGAGTCGGTTATATATAAAGCTGATACGTATGCATATATAAGACTACTTTGCGTTTTCCAAACCTGCGACCAGATTGCCCCTTACTTATGTCCAATGGCAGGCCCCTTTTGTTTGCCCGAAGCCCGTGACTGACATGCATGACCCCGCACTCTTGCCCAATGCGGACTGTCTGCAGCTGTCACAATTATTCATCTGCTTCTATGTCAAACAATCAAGWCTGATAATGGGCCAATTGGATTAACGCTGGCACATAGGCGTCTTCCCTCCCGCCACCATCGTGCTAATAGCGTCGATCCCGTAAATGTAACCACTGGCCGGCCTTCGACATTGACCCCGACCGCAAGTTCCGGAACAGTCAGGAAAGGCGTCCACACGACAGCCAAGTAGGTGCCACTCGGCGCAAAGTCATCTGGCATGAAAATTGGTGAGTTTGCCATTCAGGGGCACAATCGGGAGTACGGCCGAGATCCGGATACTGTAGTATTATCCCGGAACAGACCAACGAAGAGCCCAATATCTCTTTCGGGCAGCTGGCAATGGGATCCGATGGAGTCTGATGCTTTCCGGTGATATCTCCTATTGACCCCTGATTCTCACCGCCTTTGACCCCGCACCAGTTATTTTGCCTTCACAGTTGCGGTTTGCTACAGTCAAGGAGGCATAGCAAACAAATTCATGCATGAGGACGAATCGTGATGGTCCTGACCCCSCACTGGCAAACAAATGCCATTCGGTGCAAACATGCACAAGAGGGAATATAAATGTGGCTCCTTCTGCCAAAAGTCTCAAGGAACGGACATGAGTGGTATACAGTACTTTATATAACGACATCTGCATGCCTGTCTTGCTTCGATTTTCAGCTTCCCGTTCTATAGCAACAGAGACTTGGTCATACAGGAATCTAAATCTTTGTATTGAGGTTCCGGTGCCGGTCCCTGTCGTCCCACTGCCGTTCGTTGGTCCGCTCTTTCTTTTGATAGCATTGTGCAGCACGCTTCTCGACGCCGAGATCGATTAGTCGTCCTGCCATCGCTATATAAGGTATAGCTGCGGTCTGTATATGCCGTTTTGATATGATGTCGTCGCTAATAACACGTCCAGGGCGACACCCACGCTCACTCAATCGTCCTGGTACCTTTCTGACTCAAGTTCCGCAGCCGTTCTCTATCAAGCATGCTTTGATGTCTGAGGCCTGGTTCATGGCCGGCCATAGCTTTGACAGACAGGGAGTAAGTAGCGGCAGTTTCTAGCCTTGGTACGGGTGCCCAGTTTCGCTGCATGCTTCCTCCATCCCGGCTCACTTGCATATGCTCCTTCCTTGTCCGAGAGGTTTCACCTCACTTGCGGACGTGGCGATGGATGAACATGGAAGCCATACGGTAAGCCCACAGACCTTCCTAAAGCCCGGCAGATAGCGCCGGCATAGACTTACTTGAGAACTCCAGGAGCTTCTCTGTCCCTCTGGCCCTGAGGACCTCACCTCACCGAGCTTGCCGGGCCTGCACCTTTGAAAACCCCCGGAGGGTGACGAGGTGCCAGATCTGTCAGACCCCCAAGGGACAACAATATATCGACCAATCATACTGCATCACTCAAGCGCCGCTCATCTGCCATTGACCCTGACGATGACTCTCATGCTGCCAATGTCGGGAAGCTTCACAAACTCTCCAAAGAATATACCGAAAACTTTCTGACCAACAATACGAGATACACGATTCCTAGAGCAAAAGAGTGGAAGACATAGAGACAGGGATGACGAGGAAGATGATAATGTTGGAAATCTCTGATGCAACCGCGGCGCTGGTACAAGAAGGAAACGCGACATGGAGCATAACCATGTGAATGCTCCAGGTAGGGTGGTCCGGACTCACTGGAACATCCAGCGCACCTCGAAGCAGATCGTACGGATGCGACGTTCCTCCTATAGGGCTATTATAGCCCATAGTCGGGGCACTCCAAACTCCAGGAGTGCGACAAGTGCAGAAGGAATCAGGGGAAATCCGCTGGATGTGTTGGGCATCCCGATATTGCTTCGGGTGCATGTTCCAATTGCACTTGGGGGATGAGGCACGTCAGTGCATACACCGTACGGATCCATTTCTACAGTTAGTCCAAGGAGTAAGGTAACTAACATGACGTATAGGTGCTGTTTATCTTGGTGTCCTTGCAGGGCCGGCCGTCTCGACACAGCTGACCCCGGGTTCTTTATTCCTGTTTATTGTGGGCCGCCCCAGCAGTCTTCGGTGTCTGGTCCTCCCACTGCGCCCAGTCCGTCCCATGGCCATGATGAAGCTACCACAGCTAAGCTGTTGGGAGAGATACAAGCCGCTGTTGGTGGTGTTGGTAATACGACCGTACCTTGGATGTAAGTATTATCTTATTACCTCTGTTCTTTTTATCCGTACAGTAAGAAAGAAGGACGCGGCTGATTATCTAGGCAGCGAGTCAAGACCGGTTTAGGACTCACCGTTCCTCTACCTCACCAGGATTCCAGGAGGACCTCTTTGAATGCTCTCTTGAACAAGGTGGAGGACTTTGGGGCCGCCGCAAACTTGGACACAGCAAGAACCGCGAAATAGGGCAGAGGCAAAGAAGTACACTTGAACGACTGAGGTACCTATGTACGGTAGGTATACATACCCGGGGAGATTTACGGAATGTCCTTTGCGCCGTACAAGGATGGGGAGTGGTAAGTCAGCAAGTCCGTGGCTGTGAAAATAATGGGTAAATGTCAGCTAATGAGACTCAGGATTTCCGGGTTCTCAGCAGAAAATACACACTCAGGAGCACGACAATGCCATAGCCAACCAGGCCCTGAGCTATAGACCTGAGGCGTGTCGCAGACCGGAGCCAGATCATGTACGTTCTTTACTGTCAACAAGCCCCTTCAGATTTCAACTATCCTGTGGAGGGTGCCTTATAGCAACACCAACAACACCACCACCACAACCACAAGTGTCTAACACTTGTCTTGCAGTTGTCTCTGCGGAAGAGTACCGATAGATGAGGTCGACTTCGCATTACTTGAAGACGGAACGCGGCCAGTATGGGACGGAACACCACAGGACGGTACAAAGTCACAAGATCAGTGGCCCTTGTTTATCCATTCCCATTGGATACCAAAGACAAGGTTTCCCCGGTTCGTCAAGCTCGATGACCGGTCTAGAGCAATTGTGACCGTCTCGGCAGTGTYCGACGACATCAGAGCTTCTGCATACGCAATCTAGACATGCCCGCCCACGGATCAGGGCCTCCGGCTCGTCAACTGTGTTGCAACACGATATGTAACAAATGCTGGTCTCTTCTAGCGATTAACATCAAGTTGGTCGACAACATATTGAGAAGCGAGTGTGGTTTCCGCCATCTTTATGGGTGTTTTCCGGAAGAAGGGGAATACACAGCTGGATCTGTGACTCTGACTGCCTGATCGCAACTGAAGATTTAAGGGCTGCCGTACATCGGCGGATCAATAATCATTCGCCCGAGAAGCTAAGGTACTGCCTCGTTTCCAGGTATCGGTGACCTCACGCCTTGTCTTCGAAATCCTGCCTTCTCGTACATTGATGATGATACCGAGGGAAACAGTGAATAGAGAAGCCAAAGTGTATGGTCCTTTATGTGGTCAAAAACACTACACCCATGTCACCGCCCCCTCCTGGAACCCCTTCGCGACCGCCGGCTCTGTCGACGCCACCCAGGCACCCCATGAGTGGACTCGGCCTGCTGGAAGCGTGCCCACCACCGCCGCCGCCGCCGCACGACCCGTAATCGTCATCAGCAGCAGCGAGCCCTCCAACAGCGATGGCAACAGTGATGATGACAACCACGCCGATGGCTCTAACAAAGATAGCAACAACCAGGACCAGGACAATGATGATGACGACTGGGGTTCCCCGCTGCCGTTCGTGCCGCCCTCCGAGTCGCCATCACCTCCCCCGCCACCGGCCGGACGACGACGTCAACGGTATCCACGGCCGCCCCAGCCACGATAACAGCCCTCTGGAGACCGCCGCTCTGCCCATCGTTCCCTAAAGAGCGGCTAGGGAAGTTGAGCGGTGTCAGGTGCCATCGGATAACCGCAACAGTCTCCACTGCGCTCCGCAGTCCAATGAGGAGCTCGACCGCCCGTTTGCTTCGGGAGCTCATCAACTCGGCGTGAATATGTACTGGTCCCCTGGGGTCTGGACGAACAGGACGAAGACCCCTATCAGTGAGACAGCTGGCGAGACCTCCCGTCAAAGTACCGCAAGGAGCTGACCGCAATAAACAGGGAGSTCAAGCGCACCCCGGAGAATGTCGTCTGCACCTTCCCGGCAAACAGACTCCCGCTGGGGTCCACATCAGACGCAACCAGCTCCCCCGACAAGCGGAGCCTGGCTCTCAGCTAAAAACGCAATGCGGCTCATACAGCTGGGCTGTTGGGAGAGGCACAGTTGATRACAGGTGCGACTCTGGGATTTTCAATTTCCCATTCCTCCATTCCAGCATGTCGGATCGTGACAGCAGCTTATAACAAACTGGATTCGATGTGGTTAGATATCCTCCGTATGGTTCGGACATATCTAAACGTTCCCCCAGGTACAACGCCAGAAGCGCACCGAACTTCACATGTCAGAATTGAATGTGTCACCAGCAGGTGTCTTCGGTCCTGCCTCGTTCAAAGAAGAGCTTAACCGCGGATTGCGGAAGCTTGGATAAAATCACTGTATTTGAGCCCGATGGTTGGACAGCGCCGGGAACCACGGGTGCTGCTCAGTCTCTTTATTCGCACTTGCTCTGCCTTTGCGAAGCTGCATTGACAGGAGGGACATCAGACGTGGATCGATCCGAAATGACATTCATAATCTCAACCACATATAGTGGACGGAAGGGCTTGGCTMTTGCTCAGTCTTTGCGATATACACTGTCCAGTATGTTCAGTGGATTGGTTCGAAACAACATACACATTTTGAATCACATCCTGTGGGAGAAGGACTTAGCTGTTGCTCAGTTTTGCGATTCCGGAATGGTGGCTACGATCCATGAGATGTGGGCTGCTCCGGACGGACATYCAGGGCTCAATTCATATATAATGGAAGAAAAGACCTGGCCCTTGCTCCGTCCGTGCGAAGCTGGGATGGTCGATATGAACCGTGAGTTGTGGATTGCTCCTCAACGACATTCACAACCTCAACCATATAGCGGCAGAGCAAGGACCTGGGTCACCAAACTCGATCGTGATCACATGGATGATGCGGACGGTCTGTCCTGGAAGTCTATTCCCCGGTCCAGGCCGGGCTCAGCCTGTGCGGTGATTTCGAATACCTCATTTCCGACAGATACTATCACCGGTCAGGCTGTTTCCGCCGCAGAGTGACTCAAGAGCATCAAGACGGGATATGTAGTACCCTCCTAAATGTGGTGTGGAACAAATAACGCAATGGACCTGGGGCAGCAGCGAGTTAGAGACGAACAAGCYTGATGGATCAAGGGTAAGGAGCCATGCACTAAGGACCACCTTCAATTCAGGGACCGTGAAGCTTCCCGAAACCGGTAGCTCCAGGGCTGTCAGCGACGAATSGAAAGGATGGAAACGGATAGTTTTACATCTCTTCAAAGAACGCATGTCAACGGAAATATTGCCGCAGCAGCGAGTTCAACGCCATCACCGGACGAAGCAAGCCCCCTACTAGCCCGAGGACCTACCATGAGAATACCGCAAAGCGCTCGTGGAACAGGCCGGCACACAGACCGGACCTCAAATCTCCCAGACGTCGACATATACACAGGCCAACACGCATCCCGCAACTCCGATCTCCCTGACGACATTCATCGCAAGTTGCATCACTAGAACAGCACACGGCATGCAGCTTGGATACGGAATGGTATCACCTCCTCTTGTCTACCGAAGAGGTTATGGCATGCTATGCAACTATGGACTGGCAACATACACGACGTCAATCCATTGAGGAGTACGAGTTCGGGAAGGGATCCATACAACACGGAGCCCGAGGGATTACCGTCGGCCATTGTCTACGGCGCTGGACCATGACATCTCAGACTGGGTCAAACCATACCCTGCCATTATTGGAGATCAGGTCAAGACGGAGGAGCAACGGAAGCAGGCAGCTCGTCTGCTCTATACGTACAAGGATCTGTTCATCGAAGACATCAGAGATATGCCTGAGACAGACCTGAGTACGCATAGAATTCCCACCTATCCAACGGCGGTGCCGAAGATGGCAAAACCACAATTGTACAACTCCGAAGAGATGGAATACCAGCGTGAGACGTTGTCGAAATTCATCGAAGCAGGGGTGTTGACCCAGTACGAATCGCCATGGTCCGTAAGGACAAAATTCGTTCCTGAGAAATCCAGAAGGCTACGAATGGTCCAAATATACTGCCATATCAACGCCGCAACGATCAAAGCGTCAACATGCCGGGGAGCCCGAAGACACAGAGAGCACCATTGAACGACAAATAACATCTCTCTCCGGTCGACATATAGTCTACCTTCACCAAGGACGCCGCGCCTGCGCTATTTTCGGTCCGCAGGCCTGTGCGGGTAGCCATTCAACCACACGCCTTGCTCATGCCATCATCCCTTCAATCGCTGTGGCTGTTCCTGTTCCTGCCTGTCTCCCGGCTCGGCCACCGGTTGCTGCTCCGACCACTAGTGCTGCGCCCGTTCCCTAAGTAGGTTGAACGTGGAACCGACCAATATCCGAAAATCTGTCAGGCAATTGGCTCCCACGTACATGGTCACATGAAGAACAAACTTCATTCTCTATCGACGACAATGTTTGTCAAGGGGAGATGTCCAAGGGTATATCCAGCAAAACGGAAGTCAGCTGCATGACAAGCGGTTGAGACAAGCAAAGAAGCTGTCCACTCCACCATTCTCAAGGGTTATCGATTTCCAATGCTATTTTACGAAGTGGATATGACAACCTGAAAATCACAATTACCGGTGTCGAGGACAGCTGGGTTTCGAGTAAGTGCTTAATAGATGGCACGGTCTGGGACGACTCAGATGGAATTTCATATGGTATCGCAGTCACATGGAGGAGGACCTTGACAGAGTTGTGTCAACCCCCATCACCCTCCTCTTGGTGCAGTCACATTGGTCTGCAATCGGGATATTGTCTGTTACTCACAGTGCCAAAAAGACGTGCGATCACCCGAAATGGCCTCTATACAAAGAACTGCAGAAGGATAAGCAGCGCAACCGCGACATTGTGTCCCGGCCCGGGGCGGGGCTGAACTTTCCGCTGCGCATGTGACCAGATACCCTTTCACAGCAACTTTTGACAGCCAATATATGCACCCCCAAGAATGCCCGTTTGGTACCAGAGACTGGAGGGAACGCAAAGATCTCTGCGTTTCGTGTCGTCTCGTGGGAATGCTGGACACGAGAAGTTGACTAGGAGTGCACGCCTGCTGCTACTGTACGAGAAAAGTCAGTCGTTCGTGACGCACCCGCTGCTCTTCAACACCCGATTCCAACTTGAGCGTCGGTGTTCCGGGGTCACACCCGTATGCTTGTTCCAATTGTGTCCGGCCGAATACCACCGCAGGTGAACGAGATAGGCATGAACCTGGCGAGAGACGGTGGAGCTGAGGTTCTATGAACCTGCCAATAGCAGACAAAGGGGATCGGTCCTCCTTGCGAAGGGTTACTAACCAGAAAGGTGGATGAATCTCCAGGACTGTGCACACCGCCTCCTCTGGAGGGTCCCGTCAATATTCAGACAGAGACTCAGCCCTGTGAGGCTCAACAATGACTTGCAGCAAGCAGGGACCCGCGTTGGTTGAACCAAGAACTGAATTCAACAGCTGAAAATACGAATATCTCTCTGGACTTCTCGAAGAGACTTGAGGTATTTCGGCCATGTTTGGGTGTATTCTGGCCATAGAATCTTTTCTCGGCCCACTTTTCCGGCATGGCAGCCTTGGTACTCCCGCATTTTCCTGCGCTACGCGGCCGTTCTTCACAAGAACCCTACCGGTTCTTTGGCTTAGATGGACCCCTTGCCGGCTGCAGCCTGCAAGCAACGCTTCTGTAACCAACGTCGCTATTACCAGACGACAGCAAACAACACGCGGGATCGTGGCATCCGGTAGCACGTTTCCCCTCCTAGGAGGGGATATGTCCTCGCCCTTCCCCTCTGGACAGAAATCCCCAGAGCCATCCAAGTGCGATATCAACCAGACATGGTCTGAGGATGAGCCCACCCTAACCCACGGCTCTGACCCCGTAGCCGCCAACTCAATTCCGACGAGAAAGTTCCTGAGATAGAAGCAGCTATGGAATGTTTCACCACTGCAATAACGAAGGCTACAATCGCCTTGGACGGCGTGACAGATGAGCCGAGCAAGGCGGTGCTGTTAGAAGCCGCGGAGCTGGCAATAGATTGAGGGGAACGACGATATTGGATATGAAGTCCACTAAAGTGGCACAAGAGGAGAGGAATAAAGAGAAGGCAGCCATAGCTGCAGAAAGGTCGAGATACGAGAGGAGGAGATCCGCGACCTGAAAGATCTCCTGAAGTGGGCCTCGCTGGGGCGGGGTGCAGTGCAGTACGCTTCATCAGCCAAGCCTCGGTCTGCAGATGTGCTAATTGCACAAGGCAGCAGAATTGGATATCGACGGCATTGTCGATATCTTCTGACTCGGGAGAAGACATACATAGGAAAGGGGGGTCTAACGGGGATGTCCAGAGAGATGGTCCATCCCTCCTGTCCCATCTTCTCCATCTCCTCTTCCTCCGACTCCTACCACTCCCATTCTCTTATTTTACCACTCGGCCTCCTCATACTTCTTTTCTGCTTCACCACAGGCTCCGCAGCGCACGGAGGCGGCGGCGCCTCCGTTGCAAGGTCTTTCAAAGAAGAGACGATACTTGAAAAGATTGAAAGACCACCGCCTGTTGCCCTTCTGGTTGATGCCGTGGAAAGCAATCTCAGCCAGCTAAGCGTCCAATTGAACGGACGTTGCTTGTGTACGACTATACAGACCGTTGCTATCCCGTCCTTCAATGGTTGGTGGACGAGGTGGAGCAGGAGTAGCGCAGGGATTATATGGGAGGGCGGTGAGGTTGACGTCGAACACCAGTCTCCTCACCGTCCTACTCTATATCTACACATTGTCACCATCCGGTCCCCATATGACGACTGCAACCATCCTAGGCGCCCTTCTCATAAGGCTCTCCCGTACCCGTGTTGCAGTCGTTTTCCCTGCCGGTCCTAGGACCTCGAAGCAGTGCATGATCAGGAGGAATGCAAGTTGAAATATGGGCATGAGAGTGAACACCTTAAGGCGAAGACCAAGTAAGAGTTGCGCTGGAGCAAGATGGAGAAAGAGGATCAGGAGTTGGACGCAAGCGTGTGTACGTTCGTCGAGTCCTGGTTCTTCGGAACGACGATAGGGAATGAGCAGGTGTTGAGAAGATGGTTGTGCAGTGTCTGTAACAATAACAGTGGAACCGCAGATAGCGGGTAGGACGAGAGGAATCGTGGTGGGTTTGCTGTTGGTAGCGGCGACCTGCAACAGGCATTCGATACGCAGCTCATTAGAACCATGGAAAATCCGATGGTTGCAATCCGCCTAGCAGAAGAACTTGAACGAGCCAATACCTTACTAGAACAGGCTAAGGACGGGGCGAAAGCGACAGAAGTCAAAGAGAACATCAAGAAGATCCGCCAGGAGACAGAAATGTTACAAAAGGAGCTTGATAAAGCCCTCGACAAGACGAACGCCCTCTACTACCGGGTAGAGGGCTTGATCCTTCGGATAAGGGAGACGATAGTAACAATACGAGAAGGAAACTTCATCGTCAAAAGGGAGCTAGATGCTACAGAGAAATTTCTCCAGGCATTGGACCAAATGAGAGGCTAGAGAGGAATCGATGCGCGTGGGCGGTAGGCCCACGTGTCACCGAGCCTGACTACCTATTTGGACCTTGTGAGGAATGATCATGCGCTAAGGCAGCCCAATCGGTTTACAAGACGAAGCTCGGCTTTGTGAGGAATATCTCGAGGTCCAGAACCTGCTATGCAGGCAGTTGAAGCACGTGCGATCTGTGGTGGACAGGCTCAATGGCAGGAGCAAGTTGGCGGCGGTGAAAATGGCTGCCGGCACGACCACTGGGCGGACGTAGAGGCTCGGTCATGGTCCATAACTGATCACTTCATTTGTCTTCCAGATTTCCGGCTTTTCAAGGATCTTCGTCCAACGGTTCCCTCTCGTTGTGCGATTGGTCAGACGCTTCTTGTCCCTTTCTGCCTTCCCGCTAGAGCCCGTGGATAAGACGAGGACGGTAGATATGACAAGGCAATGAAAATGACGCACACCAAACCATTGAGGTCCCACCGCGGACCAATGTGGCCGTTGACGCGGGAACTGGAGGGTCTCTGTGGGCACCGCCGACCGCCGAGGATGAGAGGGACAATCAAGAAGTGCAAGAGCCTGGTATTTCCACAGGTTTGAAAGGCGACTGCCATGATTGTCTGCACTATCCAGCTAGCCGGCATTACAGCGAGAAGCAACTGTCGAAGCCTTCATATGATCAACCTCGGTCGTGGGGAGAAGGATATCACGGGAGCATTACAGTGGACCGTTTATCTACTAGCTTTGTCAACTCAAGGAGGTTCTGTTGCGGCGGAGAAGCGTTTCTGTCATTGGAATCTAGCTAGATACGGGATAAGAGAGCGGAGATCTTCCTCTTTGGGTACATAATTATTTCCTTCCACCCCCTCGTCCACTTGGTGCATTTAAATCAGGTATCCAAGCTTCGTAACCGAGCTCCCCCCAAGTCCAGAACAGAATGCTAGCGCTCGAGTGCGCGGGCAATCTAACCCGTAACATTTGGTGCACCGTTATTTCCAATTGCAGCAATCACTTAGGGTTTTCAGGTGCGGATTCCTGCGACTGCTGTTCCATATCCTTCGGGGGCAGTGCCAAACTGAG
>BCIG01000076.1:0-11873 GCA_001599915.1 Symbiotaphrina buchneri | reverse complement strand
GTTTTTTAACACAAAAAGTTACCGAGTTTTAACCACGCCGCTTATACAACACCGCGTGAGATTTGTATGGGAATCAACATATCGGCAGTGCTACCATTGAAATTATTGAAGCTTTTTCTGATTTACTTGAATATAACAACTTAGGATAATTGAGATAGGTTATTCTACTATAGCTGATGTAATTCAAGGGACGAAGGAGATGTAAAGACGACTTAGAAGTTGATTTATAGTTATGTTGTTACAATAAAGAGAGTTAAATCTTCAGGGACTACAACGTCAAATAACATAAAAGAAGAATAAAATGAGAAACGACGACCAAAGTCCCTATAGGACTGTAAAGCTCCTTATTCAGGTATTTGAAGGTTGAAATAAATAATTTAGGAATGAGTTTTAAGCTGTCACACTGACTAGGTGTTGACTCCCATATTGATTTTGGTGAGGGCTACATAAGCGGAGTGGTTAAAATTCGGTAACTTTTTCTGTTAAAAAACTTTCAAAATCAACGCTCCCGAAGCATCGTGAGAGTACCTTTCGCATTACCTTCCATTATTGATTTTGTGATTTTCCATGCCAGAGAAATAATACCTTCGTTTAAGAGCTTCTAGAGTCAGCCTCCAGAAGGAGAAAGAGAAAGGGGACTATGGGATGGCCGTGATGCCTACATGGGGAACTAAGAGATGGTACATATTAAAGGTGCATCTCGAGGCAGGTGACAGTTTGGAAAGGAATTAATCGAATGAATGGGTTCAGAAGATGTTTAGCCATGCAGCAGGGACATTTCAGAAGCACAAATATACCATTTCGAGCTGCGGCCCTGTCATGTTCAAACTCAAGAGAGACACTGCTTGATCTATGCTCTATCGCGTGACTCAACGACGATCGAGCCGGGCGCTCAGAGATCGATCCTATCCAGCAACTTCCTCCCCGCTTTGTGAGTACGTCCCTTATACGAGCCCTTGCCCCTCGTATTCATCGTATCATCCGCACACTCGGCAAAGCCATTCTTCTTCTCGCCATCATGGGTAATAACCGCACAATACACCGCACTCGAATAATCCTCCGCGATACTTCCAATCACAATGCGATCAGCACCAGGACTGCCGCCATCGTACGTCTTGCCGTCGCGCTCGACGGGGAACTCGAGGTACGGCTTCTGCGCGTGCGAGAAGTTGAAGTGCTCGTAGTCATTGTACACGTGCGGGTACTTGTCGTTGCCTAGCGTCTTGCCCTGCGACGCCAGCGAGAGCGCTTTGCTGGCTGCGGCGTTGATGTCGGCGCGCGTGTAGTCGGTGCCTGCGAGGGGTTAGTGCTGGGTGATCGCAAGTGGCGATAAGGATGGGTGAATATACCGTCGCAGTTGCAGCCCGTGGGCTCGTAGTAGATTTCAGGTGAAGAAGACATTCTGCTTTACAGAATTTTAATGGTAGTAGTTGACTAAAATGCAAGATTGAATTCGTCCCAGGAGAATGAACTAAAGAGCGGGATGCCATGGCCTTTTAAACCCTTCAAGTAGAATCCAAGACGGGCACCAGCGGGCCGCTATCACTGACACCAGTGTCGCAGATCCGCCGTTGGTGAGGGGAGCCTGCAGGTTTCGGGTGTCGCCAACTGCCGGTCCTTTGAAGCACATGGCACCAACGACTGGTCAATGTCGGATGAGTGGGGCGGCGACTATCCGTATCCATGACGCGGCCCGTCTCGTAGCCCGTGGTTTAATCATGTAAAAGCTTGACATCTTTGCCTTCCCTACAAAGGAAGACGGCGTGTTGATAGGGAATCAAGGAATGTGACGTCAAGTGTGTCCTTTTTCTGTCCCGACAGGGGTCGTTCCTTGCTCTGTGTACGAAGTACAGCGAGAATGAGTGCAGATCGCAGTCAAAGTAACTGACGAGTGACAGAAGGCAGAGGCGCAAGGTAGGGCAGTGTTGTAAGCTTATACACACCATCGCGGCCACTCCTTCTGATATGCTTCAGGTGGGCGTCCGGCGCCGCGGACATTATTATTATTGCAGTGTGGTTGTGGCTTCGCCTGGGCCCTCGCTCTACGCGAATTGGGGCCAGCTGAATCCGGCGACATGCCAGCTGCTTATGGCTGCTTACGCCCTTCACAGTCAAGATGGACCATAAAGTCCAGACCGCGGCTCAAGGGGACTATTCCTTTATCCATTCCTTTAGCCCATGTCCCGACCTCTCGTCTGTTCTTGATGTGCATCCCTCTTCAGCCAGATGATGGGGAGCATCATGAGAGATGAATATTCCCCTCCTCGATCAGCGAAGAAACCGTCGTCAAAGCATCTGTGGGCGATCGGGCTATCTCTCATTTTGCTCATCTTTGTCATCTACAATGAGCCCAGACTATTCGGACAGAAAATCGCAGTCTGGAAAATGGATGAAATATCCAACACACGGCGGGCAACTGACCCGTGCAGTAGTACTAAGCTTCCCAAGGGCTTCGTGCTGGATAATGTCAAGCACAACAAGTTTACTCTAAAGCACAATGGCTTCGATCGCACCTTCTACGTCTATCTCCCTCCTCAATATTCCCAGAGCAGCCCGTCACCGATGGTCTTTGCCTTCCATGGAAACACCGAAAGTGCTCTGTATCAGTACAGTCTGAGCAATATCAGCTCATACGCGCCGGGCGATACGGACCTGATTGGTGTATATCCAGAAGGACTGAATGTAAGCCTATCACAAGCATCAAAGGGGTCCAGAACCTTTCAAAGCATTTTCTGATATCTGGTGCTCAAGCATTCATGGGAAGGTGCGCCGTATGCCGACGGCTTCGACAGATTCTCCAAGAAATACAGCAACCGCGACGACATCGGCTTCACTCTCGCAGTCATAGACCACGTCTCCTCTCTTCTCTGCATCGACCCTAATCGCATCTACGCCACCGGCAAGTCCAACGGCGGCGGCTTCGCGGCCAAGCTCGCATGCAACGCCACTGCAGCATCACGCATCGCAGCAGTCGCTCCCGTGTCGGGCGCTATCTACCCCAACGTGACGGCCGAGTGCGGCGGCAGCCATACCTCCCCTCGGCAGGTGCCCGTCATGGAGTTCCACGGCATGGACGACACGACGATCGAGTACTATGGCGGCAGCGCGCATGGCACGGAGTACGAGGGTGTTCCGGAGTTCATGAGCGATTGGGCGCGCAGAGATGCTTGTGCGGAGGAGCCGGTGGTGACGAAGGAGTATAAAGATAAGGTCTGGAAGAAGACGTGGGCGCAATGTAAAGGGGCATCTGCGGATGATCCTCTGGTCGTGGCGTATAATATCAGTGACTGGAAGCATTGGTGGCCGGCGACGTATCCGACAAAGGACACGAAGAACACGACGGATCTAGATGCCACGCCGATTATTCTGGATTTCTTCCAGCAGTGGCCGTTGAATAGAACGAGATGATGATGAAATTCAAGGACAGGAAACGGTAGAACGAATATATATGTCACAAGAAGGTAATGCTCAAGAGGAAAGGAGGAAAGGAGACTTTGAGGTTGAATAATGAGCTTTTCATTACATAGCGAATTAGAAAGAGGGTATGATATAACGAAGAACGGCCTTCCAACATATACATCCGCACAACGCCTAAGCAAATACTCCCGTCTCCTAGCAAACAACAGCAATATGCCAAACCCCAAACCCCCAAAGACGTGAAACGCCCGCCCTATATAAACATCGAACCAGATCCTCACGACGACGCGCCGCCACCATAGCTCCACGGCTCAGCCGCCTTCGCCTCTTTGCCCACTTCAAACCCAGTATTCGCATCCAGCGTCGGCGTCTTGACTTCTGCCGCGGCATCCTCCTTTTCCTCCGCTGCCGACGAGGAGGACGAGGATTTCTCCTCCGCAGCGGCCTTTAATGCCTCGGCCTCGGCGGTTTTGTCGCTTTCTTCTTTGGACGACTGCTCCTGCTTGTCCGTGGATGTGCCCTTGTCGGAGTCTTTCGCTGCGGCGCTGGAATCTTCGCCGACTTTCTCCTCCGAGGAGGAGGACTTCTCAGAGGACGATTTCTCAGCAGCGGCTTTCAGCGCAGCGGCTTCTGCGGCCTTTTCATCTGTTTCTGTTTCCTTTGACGGATTATCGGTGGCTTTATCTGGCGCTTCTTCTTTCTCTTTCGCGGGTTTGGCCTTGGGCGCTTTATCTTTGGCGCCGCCTTTGGCGGGCTTCTTCTTCTCCTTGATGGCATTGGCTTTTTCCGGGGAGGCCTTGATTTCCTGCGCGATGTGTACGCGCATGTTCTCGATTGCCTGAAAGGGAGCGGTGTTAGCTTGGATCGGGTCTAGGGTCTAACAGCGAGGACAAGAGCAGGTGCAAGAGGGAGCATAGAATGAGGTATTAAGGCAGGGAAAGAAAGGGAGGGAGGGAGGGAGGTAGGAGAGGGAGAGAAAGAAGACGTACCCCTTGCACACCGTCGATGACGTCCCGGAACTCAGCGCGGTCGCGGTCCTCGGGGAACTTCATGAGCTGCTCGCGGAGTTTGGAGACGGCCTCTTCGATGGTCTTGAAGGAATCATCGCTCGATTCAAGCACCGCGGAGGCTTTGGCGCTGATGGATTCGGCGTCTAGGATCAGCTTGTGCGCGCGGTTGTCGTCTTCTTTGACGACGTCGGCGCGGATGTCGTTGAGTTTGATGGCGACCTGGTCGTGATGTTCCCGATTAGCTCGCCACTTTCATGATTTCTGAGAAGGGATTTGGGGGAACTCACCTCATGCAGCTCTTCAATGGCAGCGGCGATGGGCTCGATCTCATCACCTCTATTATCCATGACCCACTCGAGATGTTCCCACTTCTCTCTAATGCGATCCCTCTCCTCCTCCTGCAACTTCTCACCAAACTTCTCCATCTGCGCCTTCGTGGCCTCAACACGTTCTCTAGCACGCTGCTTCAACTCTTCCACATGTCTTCTCAACTCCAGAATCTCCTTGCGCTTCTCAGTCCAGAACTCGCGGATCTCGCGCGGGTACGTCGTGTACTTGATGTCGACCTCCCACTCCGGGTCGTGCTCCTCGGCCCGGTCCAGCCAGAACGTCATCCGGTCCTCGCGGTCCCCGACCCCCGCGAAATGCACCAGGAAGTCCCCGTGGTGCAGCACGTCCGGGGTCTCGGTTACGGCGACCGTGCCGTCCCCTTCGCCTTGGTAGGCGTTGAACCACCGCTGTGGTAGCTTGAGTACGTTTTTCTTGAATCGTGGCTCTTTCAGCACTTCTTCGAGCGGACTGGTCCCGGAAGACGAGCTCGCTGTCGGGGCGGAAGGTGGTGTAGGCTAGGACCGCGGAGAGAACTTCGACGCTCCAAGGGTGAACCCGGATGGGGAAGACGCTGGGAAGATGTTAGTGGGTGCAGACAGGTTGGTGGAGAGACCTACCCATTGTTCAGTCCATTCAAGTCGTCCGTCACCAGCATGTGGATGTGGTTGAACTCCTCTGGAGGCAGGAAAAGTTCGATGGGGATCTTCGGATTCATAATGACAGTATCGGCATCGAACCATCTAGAATGAAACACATTAGCCAAGTCCGCTCTTATACGGCTAGTAGCTGGGTCTCCTACAGTATCCACTTAAGTCTCTCATCCTCGGGCCGGCTCAGCTCCCGCAATATTAAGCTCAGAATATACGCCGGCTTGGTCCACACATCCTCGAGGAGATTCCGACGCAAGATATGCATCGGATACCCGTGCAAGCGATCATGCAGCTCATGCGTGCGCAGCGCCCGCTCATACACCGGATTGTGCCCAAAGATAACCGTCGCCTTGCCCACCTTAGACGTCGCCGTCGCCCTCGGCCCGCTCGGCTCAAAGAGCTCATCATAGATATCCAGACCATTATTCCCACCGCTCGTGACCTGCGTCGGCAGCTTGATCACACTATCCGTGACATTCGCGCCCGTGGTATTCGTGCCGGCCGTCAGCGGCGCCAGCGCGGTTCCTCCGGCTTCAACTGCACCTCCAGCACCGGCGCCCGTGTTCTGCTGGATCGTCCAGGAGCCGAGGTGGATCTCGTTCGGCAGCGATAGCGACGTGATCTGCTCGCGCAGCGTCTTGTGCGAGTCGTGCAGCGTCGCGATGCTGTACCCCAGCAGGATGAACACGGACCCCAGCAGGCTCAGCTTGATCAGCTGCTTGATGGCGTGCGTGGGCAGCCCGCAGCGCCGCCGCCGGTTGAAGCGCCGCCCGCCGCCGCCCATGAGCGGCAGAGAGCTCTCCTCGATCATGGCGAGGGTTCGCCTTCGGTTCAAGGAGTATGCAATACCCTCTTTCACACTTCCGGACGCTTGATCTGCCAGCAAAGTGGATAAGAAAATAGGTAGGGCTGGCCTGAAGTGAGAAAAATGACCTAGGGTAGACCAGGCCGGGGACTACGGGGGTGACAGGAGGCAAGGGGAGAGCAGACACGGGAGTGGGTGGATGAGACGGATCGGCAACCCAATTTTCGCACCTGGGGCAGAAGCTCCCTACTATTTTTCGCCCGGGAGCAAATCCGCTGCCAGAACTGGTGCCGGGGCCCCTGAACACCATCTTCCAAGAGGTCCCAAATGTGCCCTAAGGACCAACCGCGCCCGCACGGCACTCTCACATCGGGCCGTGGGTGGGTGTGCCCCCTGGATGCTTTTGCTGCCAAACCGGTCCAGACTACAGGCCGAGCCAGCCATGCGCTGCGCTAGGACGCTGTCGCTTGCACTCGCTTGCCACGTTGATTGTGTGCCTTTCCATGTTGGGCTGTGGCTTGCCAGATTCAGACGAAGCTTGCTTGGATGGGGCTTAATGGTTCCAGCTGAAAGCTCTCGGACGTGCGTTCGGTGCTGCGGTGTTCCCCAATCAGCGTGGTTGACGCTTTGGCTAGCGTGGTGCTAAAGTTGCCCCAAATTGCTGGGCCAGTCTGAGGGAAGTTGGCGGACGATCAGACTGCTGTCAAAGAGCAAACTTGGTACGGTACATCGCGTAGTTCGGACCTAGGTACCTTAAGACAGTATTGAGGGCCTGAATTGAGAGAGGAGTACCAGTGTCTCGACTTGGCCGAAGTACAGCCAAACCTCGGTACAAAAGATCTTCGAGGCAGACACCAACATCATGAAAATGGCATGTTTTCAATGCGACATGTTCCTTTTACCTTCCTCCACCGCTCCTTGCCTATGCTTATTCAATCTGCTATCAACGGACTTGCTCTCCTTCTGTCTGTCTGTACTTTCTGAGCGAATCAACTTGTGCAATTCAGCTGCAACAGAGCATCATTGACCTGCCAATAATTAATGATTGCGCTCGAGTTCTCCGTTTCATAGCAGTATTAGACTTACATTCGTGCATGTGTACTCGTTTGTTCCTTCTGGACTGACCACCTGGATATTCTCGGCTTGTATATTGGAACATACCTGCAGCGCAGTCAGTATTCAAATACCCATGAAGATGCGTCAAGTGCCCGCTGGAGCGGTGCAACTTACCCCTGGACTCGAGCAGACCAAGGTACCCACGATGGGCTCGTATGTCTTGCTCGTCGTCCCATAGAAGTTGCGGAACATGATATTTGAAATCGTCAAGTTGCTCTGATTTGCGTCGTCAATAAATTCCTTCTTATCTTCTGGAACATTTATCCGATGGCATAGACTTACGGGATACTCATCACACAGCGTAGCGTTCGACTGGCCATAGCATTGCGTCAACTCGATCGCATAGTCGTCGTTCGTCAGATACATCGTGTCATAAGTGACGTTGTTGACACTGCCGCTTCCACCTCCTCCCTGGAGATCAACCGACTCGGCGGACGGTAGGCCAGGCCAGACTTTGATGCGCGCTCCATCCTAGGGATTCGTCAGTGGCGGAAACACCCCAGAAATGGGGACGGGTCGATACTGATGCGTTCGCCATTGAGATGTTGTAGACGAACACGTTCTCCACGATGTCAATCTCGCCTATATACTGGCCTAGGGAGCCGACAGATATGCCATGTGAACCATTGCAGTGTAGATTCTGGACTAAGATGTTGGTGCTGTTGGGTTTGAACGAGACGCAGTCATCGCCGTTGTTGATGACCGAATTCTGGATTACTATGCCAGTCAGAAACGCGAGGTAGAGCCCGTCAATCTTTCCATACCAATATTGTCGGAGCGATAGGTATCCCTGATGCATGTCAGAAGACCACACCCTTTCCCCTGTATATTCATACATACCAGCCATCCGTATTCTTCGCCGTATTCACACTCGTGCTAAACCCCGAGATATCAATGCCATCAAAGACCACATCCGACGAATTCGCCACGAAATTATAATACTGCGGCGAGCGGCGCAGCTTCAGGGGACCAATAACTCCCCCATGCAAGCCAATGGTGCCAAAGAGCACCGGCCGCAGGATCAGCGGGTTCTCCGCGTACAGATCGTACCACACCTGGCCGTTGCCGTCGAGCGTGCCGCTGCCGTACACGTTGACGTCGTATCCGCCCAGCTGGAAGAACGTCGTGGCGTTCTGGAATGTCTGGTAGAACCCTGCGGCTTGCCAGTAGGTCGTGTCGTTGGTGAATTGCACGAAGCCGTTGATTTCTGGCACACGCGTTCGGTCAGCCCTTTGACCATGAGGAAGGATTTGTCGAAACTAGAAATAGCACGTAGGAGCACAGGTGCTTTACCAATGTCGATGTTGCGTAAAAAGGTCATGTCCAGTGCCGTTCCAATCGTGTAATTGACCCCTTCTTCAAACAAGACTTTGCCACCGTAATTGCACTGGTGCAGCGCTTGCAGGATATTCTGGGAATCATCTGCACCGTGGCCGTGGCTCTTGACAACGCAGGTCCTGCCACGCGGTGGGGACGGTGGGACTGGGTGCGTAGGATGAAACGGATGGAAGTTGGGCGATGGGCGTGGTATGTCGGACCAGGCTGCTGGGATGAGCGCCGCCAGGGCAAGGGCTACAGTGGCTGAGGAACGCATGATGGCTATCTTGGTGAGTATGTCTGCCGGCAACGGCGCCCTAAGGTGCTAGAATATGGATAGAGACAAAGACTGGCCTTGGAGCGGAGCTTTTCAGGGGCATCGCGGCTATGGGGTAATATATCGCAGGCATTGAGAATATGACCGTTCCGTGGGGGTTTGACCCTGCAGATTAGCCGTCAATATGCCTGAAAGTTCTCAATCTTGCGGCCCATAATGGGCATGCCGCCTTTACAGCTTCATCGTAAAAGCCGATCAGTGAACCCCGCTGCTCACCCCCACGCTATCGTATAGCTTGCAAGGATGATCTCCCTGGAAATGCGGGGTAGGTCCGGGAACAGCCAATCGACAGGAGAACAGTTGACACCAGCTTTGTGCTAATGGGGATGGAATCAAATTCATTGGTCGGAGAGGAGTAACAGTCACTTTAACCCAGCTGTACCTGCCTTTTGCAGAGCCATGGTGGAAAGGCTGGAGTCAATACATTGTGGAATATGTGTGGTGGTGCGCGACGGGAGTCACTATCTGGGATACAATTCTTTATTTCGCGGGGATCGATCACACATCATACAAGGACTGTGGCTCGTGCGTCATATTCTCAGAGCTCCTTGTATGTGCTGTCGCTGAGCCTTATTTTGGAGCATCGTGACTTTAGATTAGGCTTGACCCAAGCATGACATATCCCCAGGTATTGAATACACAGGGCCGTGAAACGACTGGTCATAAACGTGTAAGCCTGCAAAGACTGAGCAGAAGCTTGATTCATAAAGCTCAGTCCGATCGATCTATGTACTTGTGCGAAAACGCAGCTGACCTCCATCTGCTTCAGAAACACAGAGCCTGCCACTTTCCTCTCACTTCTTCGCAGGATTGCTCGGTCCATCAACAGCCTTTTCGACCGTGCCTGCAATGCCACCCTTGCTTGCATCAAACTGGCTTCCAATAGCACCATCCTTAGAAAAGGGACCGCCGATCTTCTCTCCAATTTGTCCAATGTTGCCATCAGCTGGCAAAACAAGTCAGCTTCCTGCAAGTACTACGCTGAGACTCGTCGTGGGAGACTCACGGTTGAATTGCTTGCCAATGGCGCCGGCGGATGAGATGACGCTGGGGTTCTGCAGGCCGTTAATGTCAGAGACAAACACGAGTGTTGGGGAGAAGATAACGTACCGCAGGGTTTGTGTCCTTCTGCTGACCAGCCTGTTCGGCGGTCTCGTGGATGGGGTTCTTGTCGGCCATTGTTCTGATACTGGTGATCACTGGTCGATGGATTGCGCGGGTTGAAGTCGTTGATACTCGTGAGATTGTGCGGAGCATTTCGACCTTTTCTTCGGAGAGTGTACCTTGTTACAGATGAGGGACTGTGGCCTTTTAATACGAAAATGGAGCGTGCTAGGAGTGGGTAATGATGTCGTGATGGTAAAGGTGAAAGCGGTGCTCATAGACGGACCGTCATGACATCACGACTCTTGATGGAGCGAAGCGAGCCTGTGAAAACACTGCCTCGGCCACCACACGTCCTGCAGGTTGGACCCAGTTAGGCAGGCGCTTCTTGATGTCATTGAATAAGAGTAAGAGCCCGTTTGCATGTATTTTCTCTCGTCACCGGTAGGAGCCGACGTTGGTGATTTAATTGGCTGATGATCCCTGGCTGCCTTACATTGATCCACTGAGTAAAAGTTGAAACTTCAAGCGACTTTGATATCAATGAGAGGACCTTATGTTGCCTTACCATGCTGCCTTTAAGATACCCGTGTCCGATTTGAGTCAAATGTGATGAAGGCTTCTACAACTCACTCTGATGTCCATCATGGCAGCCCACAATTACCAAGTGCCGTAAGACAAAATCTTGGGCAGATCCTCACCACCAACCGTCAATACGGGAGGAGTAAAATATAAAAAACAAAAAGAGAAAACTCATGACAATCCAATACTCACCGCAGCAAAAAGTTCACAGCCCACCGCAAGTCCTACAGCTTGCGGGCGCTGCTATGAAAACCCCCCCGGTCGACCCATCCCTGGCACACAACTCCTGGATAGGGGAGGTTTTACACATCTAGATGAGCTCGAGACCGGGGATACCAGATAATCCATGATACCAGCCGAGAACCGAACCCTCTGATAAGGGACGGAGATAACATGGGGGAAGTGCAAGCACCTAGGCCACATTTCAAAAACTCCTAAAGTAACAGAAATGCTCTTATTTCGATATATAAAGCATACTTTGCGGTGAATTTGGGTGTGGCACAGGGTAAGGGGATGGGAGCAAGTGGCTACGTGTTTGCTGGGTGGAGGGAGGTGAATGACAGACACGGTCAGTGGAGCGAGTGAGACCGACAAAGGCAATGGAAATGATTTCATTAGCGGCTGCCTCACAATCAACCTCGTGGTAGCTTTCATAAGATGGCCGTCGTATCTCTCGGCTTGAACTGAATGAAAGGTCCCTCCTTCTGTACAATCATGAAATCCTTGACTTCATACTGCGCTCGTTTCTTGTCGTCCAAACCCCCTGGCACCCTCATATCATACTTCTAAACCAAACAAGCCAGCGCAAGCGTAAGCTCGGTATACGCCAGATTTTTCCCAATGCAACCACGCGGGCCGGTCGAGAAAGGATTAAATGCCAACTGCGAGATAGCAATGTTCTCTGGGCTAGTCCCAGTCTCTTCACTGACGATCCATCGTTCCGGCTTGAACTCCCATGGGTCTGCATAGTACCTTTCGTCGTGCATGAGGACGTAGTGGGAACGCCCACGTCGTAGCCCGCAGCTAGGTGGTAGCCGTCAACCTCAACACCGCTAGGGAGGACCTCGTGGGGTAAAAGGCCAGGCACAGGAGGACATAGCCGCATGGCTTCATCTAGAACTGCACGGTTGTACTTGCAGCTTGCAAGCTTTAGTCCGGGACGGATCTCACTGAAGTCCTCGAACGCGGACCCATCTAGAACTGCA
>BCIG01000075.1:0-11905 GCA_001599915.1 Symbiotaphrina buchneri | reverse complement strand
AAGACAAATAGACTGCGCATCATTACCGCTCGTGCTGCATGGTGATGGTGATGCTTTGTCCCTTCCGATGTTCACATTCACTACGTTATCCTATCATCCTTTCACATCCACCAGGTGAATTCACTGYTTGTGCCGAGTATTCACCTGACTTCTAGTCTTAGTCTAGTTCTGTCGCCCCGACGATGCTCTTGCCACAGCTGTCACTTGTCGTCGTTGCTGTTGTTTTGTCGTCGTCGCAACACAGTCGCTCCTTCCTAGCTCCCTCTCAGGCTGCGGGTATATAAACAAACAGCTTCCCCCCAAGCCTCATTTCCTTTCCTTTCCTCCTCACCCATCGCTTTCGCACACATCTGGCTTACGCTTGCTCAGCTTGATTCATTTATCATCAGCGATTACACAACTGCCACCCACTGTTACACCACACTCCCGCCCTCCCCTCTTCCTTCTTCCCCCTCTCATCTTTCCTACCCTTTGGTGTAATCAAAGTCGTCGAGATGTTGTCCGTCGTCTCTTCGATTGCCTCCATCAATTGGATGGATCTTTTGGCAAACGCTATGTACTCTGGAAATGGCCTCCCACATTGAAGATTAAGGTGAACTGAACAGTCTATTACTGACGTGTCTCCCGTCCACGAAGTTTTGAAAAAGAAGCGCTATTGTTACATGGCTGCTGTAGAAAGCAGAAACCAACACCGCTCTAATGCAATCGTGATGAACAACGGGCATCTTGGCCAGGTATTACAAACGCCCCGCTTTGAACGACAGACCCTTAGACTCTCGTGCCTGATGCAGCGGCCTCAGAAGCTGAAAGGCCGCTAGAAGGTGTGAAACGCCAGGCATCATAGTCATGATGAGATGAAAACATAGAACATGGTCTGCAAACTAATGCGAGAACTGAATGCCCGACGGCATTTCTAGTCAAAATCCAAAACATGGATAATCATGGCAGAGGTAGGTCAGTATTGACAGACGCGACGTCTTGCAAAGGACGCAGCCTAGCTCCGACCTGCTCAGAGAGTGAACAGGAGGGATCGTTTGGATCCAGTGTAGAATATTCGCGGGAATCCAGGACTTTGTCGTACAAAAGAGGGGCCCACACCCGCCAATGAAGCACTGCGATATGCGCTAGGCGTTTCGCAATGCTGTCTAAATGTTCGTCGCTCCTGATATCTTCTGCTTGCATTTGYTCCTTGCTTCGAAATTCGGAGATTGCGTATGTGGAGAGGGCAGAATACTGATTGGCCCGGTTCACGACCAATGAAGCAAACTCGCTTTTGAGATCGTTCGATGCTCGCTGGAATATCTTTGAAGTCGGTTCAAAACAGCCACTGAGTTCTTCTTCGAACTGACGTAGTAAGCGGTGCTCACACATGAGATTCTTCCCCAAGATAGCTTGGGCGGATCGTATGATTTCCAATGCAATATCTTCCGGCTGACATCGCCAGCCCAGACTTGATGCGTTATCCTCGAGAATATCGAGGACAGATGCGCGGAGCCTCGACTGTGCTTTAAGGCTTGGCGCGATCGGATATGATAAGGAAGATAGCAGACGGGATAGTTGCATCTGGCAGATTCTTACCAACAAATTGTTGTGCAACTCTCGGCGGATCTTCTCTAGTCGTTCGAGGTCAAATTGGAAGGTGTTCGGGAACGGTTTCACAGTCAGGGTCAGCTGGGTGAGCGCATCCAGGAATGCCGCCAATTGCACCTTTGCTGGCCTGTCTGAGTACGCACAAGTAGTACGTGAGCGGCAAAGAGCTTCGTAGTACCAGGCTTGCGCGTCCTGAACATCGAGTTTATGTTCCATATGTACTTTTCGTAGAAAGTACCCTCGCTCGAATGTCACGAAGTCCTCGATCAAAGATGGTCGCAGAGTTCTGATTTGATGGTTTGCAACGTCCTGTTCCGTAGTCAGCGGGAAGAAGCAAACTTAGAGTCTACTGCAAAAGGCAACTGACGAGCTTCATTGTTTCCAGGACCCCCAGAAGGGCTCTCAACCCATCCACTACCAGATGCACGTCTTGGTTTTGAACGCCTTCAACCAGCTGTGTAACCATTAGATCAGCAGACTGATCCCGCATGGGCGCACAATGGGTTTTGATGAGGCTTCCCAGCCAGAGGGACAGAGAAGCGAAATCGTAGCACTGTCTGCGAAGCTGGGAGATGATCCAAGGCACGTTCAAAACTGAACGCACTGCAGCGTGATCGCTGTCTGGCAGAAGTGTCTCCAATATCTCCCTCACAGTCTGAAAGAGCCCGCCAATCAGGTTTAGGTCCATTTCTGGAACAACACCTGCCATACTTGGACCTCCCCGGCCGGGACAGTCCATAACTTTTGCCAATTCGGCCTTCATATGCCTCCAGTAAGCTTCGCCAAGTCTTCTTTTCTGTTGGCCCTTTAGACCCTCAAGGTTGGGTCTGAAATGCAAATCCGAGTCAAAATTGACATCATGTCGGAGCTTAGGATTCTGCACAATCCTCGCTGTATCCAATTCGCCGAGCGAGCGTTTTGTAATAGGAGGGGAATACCGTGGTCCTCGTAGGCCTCGAATCTGTCCGTCCTTGGTAGCTACATCTTTTAGGTGACGGCTTACGTCGTCCTCAAGAGCACTCTCATAGCTAGCGCTAAGTTCCCTTGACAACGGCCTAGGAGAAGTGGGCGACCTGACAGAATGGCACGACTCGGTCCGGGATATGTTTCCGTCAAGGTTGTCATCAGCGGTCCGGGGTATTCCTACAGAAATTAGTTTACCATTGCGGCTAAGCAGGCATAGAACCTCCGATTTACCGTCTAGGTTGTGCTCTTCACCGCTGCCTACTAGACCGGAAGGCTTCCTGTCGTTCGAGCGACCCAGTTTGATAAACGGACCCGTTTTTGGTTGCCTTCCACCAGTTGAGTCCGCCTCTCCCGTACCGTTGTTCGTCGAGCGTTCCATCCTTCCAGACTGTGCCGATTGTGCCGGCTTCTCCTCACAACTCCACACAGTCGGATGGCGAAAACACCAGTATGGAAACTTAGCTAAGATTTAGAAAGGCGGGGAGGACGATAACAGTCAGACTGCAAGTCTGTTCAAGATATATGCGTTGCAAGCCGATTGATGCCACAATTGCAACAGAGGACCAAAGTTCTTTTTGCGGCGACAAATGGCGCGCGAGTTGTAGAGTTGTCCGACGCAGTGTGATCAGGACAACACCAGTGCCGCGAAAGGCTACGTGACAGGAGCAGATTGGCACTTGATGGCGGCCACGGAGGGCATC
The DNA here is from genome assembly GCA_001599915.1 of Symbiotaphrina buchneri. NCBI lineage: Eukaryota > Fungi > Ascomycota > Symbiotaphrinales > Symbiotaphrinaceae > Symbiotaphrina > Symbiotaphrina buchneri. The sequence continues at coordinate 8,648 of BCIG01000075.1, read as the reverse complement.
AAAGGAAGTACAGGCTTGGTTCTCACAAAGAACCGGCTCGTGAGGCGCAACCAGCTTTGATCCACGCTCAGAAACAACAAGAGGGATCGACAGGCGGCATTGAGAAAGATTCAAGGGAGGGAGCCTGACAACCAATGGCGATAATGACGAGGAGCCGGCGGCACCACACAGAGGATGGGGAGTGGATGTCGATGAAGGTCGTGGACCCGAGGAGGTGGGCGGTGGTGACGGGGTTTGGCACGATATTTCAGCCTCTGGGAATGATCTGTACTCGGACGGCCTGTGCAAGGACCTGTCGTGAAAATGGCTTGGTGCTGGAAGTGAGGAACAGACTGGATTTCATTAATTGCTATTGTTATTTTCTGGCCAGGGTAGGCCAGCTAGGTACCCCGAAAGCAAGATAGCCCTGGTCTGTGTGTGGTCGTGCATCAGCATGGCGGCTTATGCAGCAGCTACCCCTGCTCTGCTCCGGATGGCACAGCTTTGGTGAGTTTGCAAGCAGCAAGCGTGGCTGCATTTGGATCTTGGGAGGCATTTTCAGCCAACCCTGGTACTGGTCAAAGTCCTGTTGCGGGTTCAGGGGCATAGGGGGTAGGGCCGGTAAGGTAAGGCAAGGTAAGGTAGGTGGTCAACGGGAGGACCGAACACAGCTTAGGTAGGGGAGGAATGTGCTGCAGAGCGCGAGGATGTGGCCGGGAATGGGCGGTCAGGAGCAACCCTACGGGATAGTACGAGTCCACTGTACGGAGCTACTTCGCAAGGCAAGGTACATAGCACAGTGCACGGCTAAAGGTCAGGGTCAGGTACCCGAGTTATTCTTAGTTGGAAAACCGTCTCTTCTGGTGGATACATACTACGTAGGACGTCTGAGTGCTCCATGCTTGATGCTCGATGCTCAATATGAGAATGATCAATGCTCAATAAATAATGCTTGCCTTACCCACCTTACCTCCTAGCACCTCTTAGGTGTTTCGTACAAGAGTCCTACCTTCTCCGTAACTAAGGTACCCTAAGGTAGGTAAGGTACGTACTTACTGACTGTACGAGTACTTGGTAGATGTCGTACCTGACTGACTGACTGACCGACCTTACCGTGCCTCGCCCTGGCAGGGCGAAAATCCTCGGCTAGGCCATTCCGAGGTCAACCATAAATGGAGCCTCGCTGTGCTCCTGCTGCATGAACGGGAATTGATACCGTACCTAGTGAGAGAAGAACAGGTACGGGCTGGATACTCGTAGTCTGCTGCGTAAGGAGGGTACCCTTCCCCACTTGTGTGATTCGTCCGAAGAAGCAGCAACAAACATGTGCGAGTGTCGAGGGTCGCAAAAGGGTAAGGAACAAACAATCCATCGTATCTCACCTTTTACCCTCCGAAACAGGCAAAGCGAGACAAAACAGCGCGAGCGAGCGTCTGATCTCGTCACCACGCACGGCCCTTGCCCTCAGCTTTCGCACCTCTACCACCGCTTCGTTTTGCCCTCTGATACCGCCAAGGCGCTCCGAACGTTCTCCATCAGTGCGCTTTCGGCCATACAACTACGAAACTCTATCAGTGCGGCCAGCACAATACTCGCGTTCGCGTTCATTCCTACGAAGCTAGACGCTCTTTATACCTTTCCCGTCCTTATACAGTCCTCTGTCAATGCGCTGCATCCCTGCACGTTTCAAATGACCCGAGCCACATGCGATCGCTGAGCGCCATCATCTCGCCCGTAATTTCCACCTCATTTTGACCATTTGTTCGCGGCGCATGTTGAGCTTTGCGTCTTGCGCATTGCGCCTTGACGCAGCCGGATTTCCACTTCAAAGCACGTTTAGACCGAGGCRTTCCGGATTCCGGAGACATGGCCACGAAGAAATTTCCTCAAGAAGTGCCGAATTGTCTCACAGCGGGGAGCRATTACATCAGTCTTGATGGACTGACATCCTCATGAGTCCATGGCGATGCTGGATAGAAAATCCAAGCCATCCGCTCTATCCGTCTCGTCCTGCTCCTCATCCGCATCCGTGAACGTGAGGCGGCCCCCATACGATATACCTGCATGAGTCGCTGATTGTTGGCTGCCAACTTCCTCATACAGTCGAAACGCATTGGAATGGATGGGGGACAAACATAGCTCTTCCCCTCGCCTTATATCCCGTAGTGCTTTGTACCGAACAATCTGTTGGCTAATCTCTCGGCTCCAGCCCACATTTTGATCGAGCCGTGAATGATTGAACATCGAGCCCAAACCCAGTATAATGGCTTGAGTCGTGGTCCGTCTTCCTGTACGTGGGTCCTCGTACGGCCAGTTGCTAGATGAGAGTGCTGCAAGTCAGATGCTGTACAGGTATTCGTAGGCAGCGCTTCTTCTCTCTTCAACTGACTACGTGTAATGATACAGAAGCGTRTGTTTGATGTGCTTCTCATTCTCCGCGGGATCCAAAACTAGGACCGGGCTCACTTCGATCTCAGTGCCGGCCGAGATATCCTGAGCTGCAAATACGCCCCTGCCTGCAACAAGTCAAAAGCCAGAAAATGCTGAAATGAAGAAAGCCTTGTAAACCTTTAGGAGTATCCGAGACCAGGACAAGGTGGCTGTTGCGAGCCAGTGGAATTCCGTTTAGATACATCACTTATACGGACAGCAGCAGGTGGGAAGACCGGCGACCCAGGCCGCTCATGGCATGATTGGCTTCGGGATCCAGTTTCATATGCGGGCGTCCAGATGAATCTAGGATGGTGTGAGGTGGTGCCGTAAGGAGGTATGAGGTAGGCAGGGTAAGGTACCGTAGTCTTGATTCCTGGTAGCGGTAGCCGGCAAGGCGGGCTTCCCGTCCCTCGCCTACGATCTGCCTGGCGTTTGAGGCGCCGAGGAATCCTAAACCTTGTCACTTTCGACGTACGATCTGGAGCCAGCTCTTGCCAAACCCTCTTAATCAGATCAGATCAGATCCTGGCTGGTGGCGCCTTGAGTCCCTCTGCAGGCTTTGCGCCGCATCATGTCCCGCCCGAGGAGCCAATCGATACTGGAAGGGCAAAGGGAGGCGCATTCGGTATCCCTCAAAGTTCTACGGTCGCTTTACACGGTATATCCTTGTGTCAGCCTTGAATAGCTGACGTAGTCCGCCTCAGGCTGTCCCGTCCTTCAATCACAGAGCGGTACCCTTTACCGGCACCATCGATCCAGTCGGAGACGTCATGGATTGCGCCGCAGGCATGGTCCGGCTATCCTTCAGCCAATCCTACTGATAGCTTCATGCTCGAACCGCTGGTACAGTGCTCTGACGAGACCTGAGCGATTACTTACGCTGAAAAGTGTCCACTAGCTCACGCTGCCCCCAGCTTTTGGCTCTGCCTACATCGGTGAGACTTTCTCATGCACTTTATGTGCAAACAACGAAGTGGTGGATTCGAATCGTCTGGTCCATGGGATTCGAGTGTCTGCCGAGATGCAGACCCCCTCACAGAACGTGTCATTAGAGTTGATAGCGCCTGACAGCGAACTGGATGGGAAGAGTTCTTTGGATCAGGGCCACTCACTCCAATACATTGTTCGATTCGATCTCAAGGAAGAAGGCAATCATGTCTTAGCCGTTACAGTGACATATACCGAAACTCTAATGACCGGTACCGATGCTGGAATCCAAGCGTCAGGTGGCAGGGTCCGGACTTTTCGAAAGTTATATCAATTTTTGGCCCAGCAATGCCTAGCAGTCCGGACRAAAGCGGGTGATCTGCCTCCAATTGAGTCAGCCGGCAGTGATGCCGCTGCGGAGAAAAACATGCTTTTGCGGTTTGCTTTCGAAGCTCAATTGGAGAACGTCGCGGAGAAACCGCTCACTCTCACCGATGTGACATTGAAGCCGCGGCCCCCTTTCACTTGTACGCCTCTGGAATGGGGTTTACAACAGGAGGGAGGAGCGGAGGAACCTGCAATATTATTGAGACCGCGGGAGATCCAACAAGTCGCCTTCCTGGTAGAACAAAAAGCGGCCGACACTGCAGGCGCAGAACTATTGAAAAGGGATCTAGCCATGCAGTCCAGGGCTACCATTGGACAGTTATCAATCGAGTAAGGCTGATGGATCGCCTTTCTGGTGGCGCCAGTTGCTGACTAGATGCATAGATGGAGGACTGCTATGGGAGACAAATGCTCATTGTCTACAGGTAACATCTATTCGAGACGCCGGTAAACGGCGCGCAATCACATGTGCCCTATACTTCCGCTCGAGCGAATTGAAACTGCGAACGCATCTCCTCTCCCTTGGGAGGTCATGGCTCTTCCTGATATCTACCCCAATATCTTGAGGCACTGTGGGTACATGTATGGACTGATCGGATGTAGTGCACCACTACGGAACCTTTAACAAGATGCCTTACACGGTTGCTAACACGGCAAAAGCAGTGAGTTGTTAGGGTTCATGCTATGCCTTTGCTTGACTGATACACTGGGCCAAACCGAGTTGGGTTGGACCCTCTGGTGTCTCCAAGAGATATGAGGTTGTTACGTGACCGAGTCATCTCACAAAAGGCTCCTAAAATAGGCTTCAAATGGCCTAGCAATGGGGTTGATATGTGGGAGATAGTTGTAGACAAAAGACTACGGGTTGTGAGAACCCATCTTGTGAGGAGGTCACTTCAGTGCTTGTCAACACACACAACCCCCCCCTCCCCCCCCCCACGGGCGCTAGTCGATGACGAACTTAACTGTACTCGAGTCGGTAAGGTAACTAAAGTAAGACCCTCGCTCGCCGGTTTCCGCTTGCAGGCGAGGTAGCAAAAACCCCTTATGGTCCAGAACACGAAAGACACATGGTTGCACGCACAAAATTATGCTGAAGGAGTCGTACGGAGGGGCCGAAACATATCAACCTTCAAGAATCAACACAGCGGTCATCCCGGTGCGATATTACGTTTAAGCTAGCAAGGGGCTCCTATGTCGCACTGTGCACCATGGAATTTTGTATGTACACCTAAGCTGCGCCGCCCAAGGACCACTGCGCACGTGCTATTTCGTATGTGAAACGGTAAAGCACAAGGTTAACGGCATCATTGCTTAAAACTTAGGCCCCTTTTCCCCAAAAAAGGCTTCCTGGACCCGTGGCTCTGAAGCTTCAATGGAGCAGTTATCATCCTTCATAATTACCCTCCTATGAGCACCAAACACATGATCACTTATGATGTACAGGACTGTTCAAAAGACAAATCCCCCGAAGAATGAGATCTGGCGTCTTCCGGCTCCCCGATATCCGTTAGGGCTAGTGCCCAAGACCTTATCGAGTCAGGGTCTCTCCTGGTCTCTCTGTATGCACGTAGTAATTGCCCAAAGGGGCCGTTTGCCAGCACGGACCTTCCCGTCGTCGATGCTGCTGCGTCTTGAGCTCGTCCCAAACATCTCGCTCACCAGCCTGCTCTTCCCACAGTCGTCGCCGCGGCCCTTGCACCCGCTTCCATTCTTATTGTATTCTTATTTCAAATTTTGGTTACAACTCATCGTTAGGTCCTAATGGACCCGTCATCTGCTCCCTTGGCGGATTATTTCTGGATCGCTGGCATTGATTCCCTCTCTTACGGTCAGCACATCCCACTCAATAGGGGCCAGGAGGAGAAGACCACAAATGGCGCGTCTCCCACCCCAATTGGCTCAACGATTGAGGAGGACAGAGCTCTGGAAGAGCATTTCAACCGGCCGTCATCGCCTCGTGAGAATGGAGCTGTAGATGGAAAAAACGATGCTCTTCTACGTCTGTCCAGGTTGTCCAACGAAGCACGGCTCTCAATCCAGAGTATATCCACTGCACCCAAAACACCACAGAGCAATCGAAGCAGTATGACCATCAGAGCAGTGCAGGTCGACAGTACCAATGGCTCAGGGCTGAGCGACGCTGACTTTGACATTGCGCTGAAAAAGTTTGCTGCAGAAAGGGACAACTTTTTGGATGAACTATCCTTCAGCGCCGGCACSGTCGAGGCCACAAGGCCAAAGAGACAATCCAGGCCACAGAAGCCCATAAATGATACCACGGGCAGTCATCGGGAAAGCACAGGGGGTGTTAGGCGCCACTTCTCCTTCCGCGACCTCAACAGTATGAGGAGGCAGCCTTCAATGGCCCGAGCTGGTTAGTTCCTTTGAATGAATCACATCACCCATATCCTGTTATCGCTATTGCCAAGACCAGCCTATATGCACTCACCATGATCTATTACTGACGATTTCTATGAAGCTTCGGTTCGGACTTCAAGAAGATTGAGTAACTACAATTCTGTCATCCCTTCCCCGCAGCCTATCGATGATACACCGAATATGCATCCATTGAAGCGGAAATTCGAGCCCGTGCTACTCGACCGATATCCGACGAAAGCAATGACTGAGGAAGGGAAGCGCCGTGGGCCTTTCCCGGATTATGTCCCGATGTTTGCATTCCCTAATGATGTTAGTATCGTGTCTTCCGATGAACGACCACGATCTACATGGCATGGCTTTGCAATGACCTCTGGGGACAACTCCAGGTTACATGGTATCTGTGTGATCATGTGGCTGCCATTGAACAGGGAAGCCGCAGAAGAGGTTGAACGTCAATGTGAGCAGTGGAGGCGGGACAACATGAGTCACGAGGAGCGGGAATTAGCTAATAGCCTCGGGGAGAGGTTGGTCGCTGAGAGAGCTAAACTGTCTCAACTCCTTGCCCAACTCCCAGGTATACCATCAGGATCCGACGAGCGAGACGCGCTAGAGGATGATATCGGTGCTGTTGAAGAAAAGATCAGTCTCATGACTGACTTACTGCGACCGGTCCGGCATGGCGCTGCAGCAAAGATAGATGGACTGACTGACGGTGACACTGGCCTGTGGATACCAAGAGCCTATGGTATTCTCGGGCGCGACGAGAACCTAACCAGCTTCTGGAAGGAGTGGCTCAAGGCGGTCGTCGTCCCAATGACTAACGGTGGAGTCCTGCGAGTGCCACCTAGCTCGCCAAAAGTTGGCATGTGGCAGCCTCTAGAAAGATATGTAGTCAACCTTTGCGCCGAGGCGATGAGCCCAATCTCCTCGAAGACGCAGATGGAGATTGCGGTTAGGGAGCTGCGACTCTATGCCAGAAAAGAAGCAATCAACGAGCTACCCGGATCCCGAAATGTATGCATAGTCTCTTGGAAGCACCGATGGCAGCTAACATGTGACGACTAGACCGATCTTTATGCATTGTTCCGGGCGCTGGATATTGAAAATGTTGTGACACTATTTGAGGTAGGTAATCACAGAGATGGCCATTGAACGGTTAGTCTTACTCTCGGCAGTGTGTCTTGTCGGAATCGCGCATAATCCTTCTTTCCTCGCATACTGCCATGCTTTATCTCGTCAGCAGAGCATTAGTGTCTCTATTGTATCCATTCGCTTGGACAGGTGTATTCATTCCTGTGTTGCCCGCTCGATTGATCTCAGCGTTGGAGGCCCCTTGCCCGTATATTGTGGGTGTCGAGTCTCGGTATGAGAAGATAGAGCTTCCAGAGGACGATGTTGTTATCGTTGATCTGGACCAGAATCTCGTTGAAGCGGTGAACACTCCCCCGCGGCTTCCTCGTCAGCAACGCAGAAAGCTGGTCTCTCTGTTACAAGTTGCTGCACCACACTACAACCGATTTGGTGTGCAGCCAGGGCCGCCTGCGTATGCTGTCGAGACATATCCCATGGATTCATTTTCTTCAGAAAATGCCCATATATTCGACTCGAGAGCTCCAAGGAGCAACCTATCGAAGCTGGTTGGCCTCAACTCCGCCGCTTTCGCAGACGCAAGTACGGACCATCCCATCCGACAGCCGATATTTAACGTGTTTCTCCATGCGAGACAAGATCCTAATCGTCTTCTTGAACGTCCAACAACTGGATCGACAGCAAAAGACAACTCGCCGCCATCTCCGAGGCTATCTCCCACGTCCTCACACTTCCCTTCTTTCCCTTCCTCGACCACGTCTCGCCACKAATCGGCTCAAATGCTGACAACTACGCTGCGGGAAAAGCGATCTGGCCACTTCGATTCCAATTCTCGGAGAAGTTCTTCGGTAAGTGACACCGAGACCCCGAGTATTCTCTCTGCTGACTGTCTAAAGCTTGGTAACTTCGAGCGTGGCCCTACCCTACGCCGACCGAGCATTCCGTTCAGTCATCACTCATCTAGTGCTTCGACTTCGACCTTGTCGAGTGATGCTCATTCCACGTACCGATATGCGCCGTCCACGTATGCTGCGTCTACCCTGGCTGCTTCCACGGTGATGCCCAACGTCATTATGCACCAAGTGCAGGATACAGAAACTACTAGCTGGGTCGAAGGACATTGTATGCTCTTGAGACCAGGGGATGAGAAGTCTGTATGCTCCATATGCGACGAGAAAGCAGATGGCGGTATCTACAGATGTACGGGGTGCTCCATCACGGCCCATGCACGGTGCCTATCACATATATGCCTTGTGTGTCCTGTGGCATTCCACACAGAGCAAGTACGTGCTGCGTTTGTTCGATGCTTCGCCAGCCTTCTCTACACTTACAGGAAATACATGCAGCCGGCCAGTGGAGAACAGCGGAAGGCAGGGAAGGTGTATCGGTTTGACATCGATGGGTTTATCAAGAGCGTCCCTTGTGAACATGCGGAGTATTTGAAGTTGCTA
>BCIG01000074.1:0-11930 GCA_001599915.1 Symbiotaphrina buchneri | reverse complement strand
GTTATGCTCTGCAAGCGGAGTATAGATGGTGTCTCACTGGAACTCCGATGCAGAATAATCTTGACGAACTCCAAAGTCTGATTAAATTCCTGAGGATTAAGCCTTATGATGAGCTGAGTGTTTGGAGGGAGCAAATATCCAAACCAATGAACAGTGGCCGAGGTGGTGTAGCCTTGAAACGTCTTCAGTACTACCTCCGGGCGTTCATGAAGCGGCGTACTAAGGATATCCTGAAACAAGAAGGAGCATTAACTTCGGGAAGCAAGACGGGAAGCGGTGAACAAGTCAAACCAGCATTCAAGGTCACCGCTCGGAGGATTGAAAAGGTTATTGCCGAATTCAATGATGAAGAACGACAATGTTACCAGCGGCTTGAAAAGAGAACAGATATGAGTCTTGAGCGAATGATGGAAGGCTCAAAGTTGAATTATGCAAGTGCATTGGTCTTGCTACTCCGGTTACGACAAGCTTGCAATCATCCCAAGCTCGTTGGTGTTGATCTCGCCAAGGACAAGGATGCATTGTCCACTGGGGGTAATGTGCATGCGAAGTCCAAACCCGCCGAGACAGAGCTTGATGATATTGCGGCAATGCTCGGCGGTCTGACAGTGGAGACTAAAGACTGTGATATCTGTCAACAACCTCTGAGCAAAGACCAGATAGAGCGTGGTTCAGCAACTTGCAAGGATTGTGATGAGGATTTTCTGAAGCCGAACAAGAAGCATACAAGAACGCACGAGAAGGAAGCAAGGAATGCGGACCATCGTATACAACAAAAACAGCGGGCTGCGAAATATAGGCCTATCGTTATTGACAGTGATGATGAGGATGAACAGACCATTCCCAATTCCGAAGGTGCCAGAGACATGGAGGGCTCGAATGACATTACATCAGGCATTGTGGACCTGAATGAGAGTTCGTATGATCACAGTGCATCCTCTGCCGATAGTGGACACGCCCTAGATGCGCAGAGCGAAAGCGAGCCAGAAGACGCCCCATCGTTGATCGCTTCGACGAAGATTAGACATCTCCTGAAGATACTCAAATTGGAAACGAAGGTGCATAAGTTCATCGTCTTCTCCCAGTTCACATCAATGCTCGATCTCATTGAGCCTTTCTTGAAGAGAGAGGGATATAATTTCACTAGATATGATGGTAGTATGAGGAACGATGCTCGCGAGGCAAGTCTGGATCGGCTGCGGAATGATCCAGACACTCGGATCCTCCTTTGTAGTCTCAAGTGTGGATCTCTTGGACTGAATCTGACCGCAGCCAGCAGAGTGGTGATCTTGGAGCCGTTCTGGAACCCTGTGAGTACAAGAAGAAAGAATGTGCCGTTTCGTCGCTAACTTCTCAAAGTTTATAGAAGAACAGGCTATTGACCGGGTCCACCGACTAACGCAAACCGTGGACGTGACGGTCTACAAGATCACAGTGAAAGATACTGTGGAAGAGCGGATCCTTGATCTGCAGGAGAAGAAACGCGAACTTGCAAATGCCGCCATTGAAGGAAAAGCCGCTGGCAAGTTGAACATGAAGGACATTATGCAGTTGTTCAGGCATGATGCTGGAAACGTTGACGTCGGAGATGTTGTGACCGGCTCACTGGCTGGGAAAGTTCCTCTGATGCCATCGCCATCAAAAAGTGGTCATCAGCCCTATGTTGCGGGAGCTGCCCCTCAGTCTGGAGTGCCAGCAGGACGAGCGCGAGTGCCCGAAAGCACCAGACAAACGAGCGGATCGAGGGATGGATCTGTCTATTCCAGGCGTTGGTAGGAACATTTTTGCTTGGAGTCTAGGATTTCATGGGACGAATGACGCTGGCGCCAGAGGAGGATTTGATTACAGGAGCTCCGCTATTTGTGGTGTATCCGATGGAGTCTTACTTGAGATAAGGTGCCGTAAGGTGCCCACAGTTTCTTCTACTTAATACTGTGTACGACGAGGTCGATACAGCACCCACCTCGTGCATGTTATGCGAGCTCAGACAATTGATCGGCTGGTTACCTTAGGTATCTTGGCTTAGGTACCTAAGATAAACGGCTTGTACCGGGAGTATTTATTAGTACTGCCCGTGGTGTCTTGGAACCGTTTGGATGACGTAAAGTAGCCGCGAGCTGGGGCTTATCGTACGTGAGGTAATATTGTATGAATACGAATCTGAGGTACTAAATACCGTAACCGACACGACGGACCTACCGTCTAGACTCTAGAGGCACACCGCCGTCATCGTCATCTCCACGCCTGCCCCCAGGGATATAACGTCGTTCTCGTCACACGATCGCGGTGAGGTCTCTCTACTCACGCTTTTCCTTGAAGCTTTCACCTTGATTTCTCTCTAAGTCACGACGGCAAGCAACATTAGTTGCGTCTACCTGCACAGGATCATGTTCCGCTGCTCCGTCCTTCGCCGTCTACGTACAGCCGGCGTACGTCGTACGGTCAGCCCTCCGCAGGCCGCATCTAGCATCGCCCCTCTTCGTTCGCTGCACTCTACGACCCCAAAAACATGGCCGAGAAAGGGAAGCGAAGATAAGGATGACCTCACACCACGATCTGCAGAATACAGCAAGAGTGGGACGGATGATCAAGCTGCGAGCAAGAAGACCGCTTTTGATCCAGACAGTACCTCGCCCGAGGAGGAGCAGAGTTCTGTGCAGTCAGAGACCGGGGTAAAGGAACCTCAACCTGCAAGTTTCCTTCTTTGATCACCGGCCGAGCACAACGATTGCAGCAGCTGCTAACTGGTCAAATTTAGCCAGGGGAATCCAATCCATTAGACGTTTCTCCTGGCAATCCAGAGGTGTCCAAAACGCGAGATCCCACGGAGGGTGGTGCGGAGAACTCGGCACAAGAATCGGGGCAATCTGGCCGGGAAAGGACGAGCGGAGGAGGGTCACCGAAGAAAACATCGGTTGGATCGAGAAGTTGAATCGGCGTGGGATGAAGATGCGTGTCTTAGTCGAAACATCATTTTGCTGCAAACAGCTCAACTCAGGAAGACTTGCCATGATTGCACGAGTGCCTTTTTTGACAGCCAATATGTCGAACATCCGACTCATCGTAACAGCTCTTTCAAGTGTGGCTCTCATCTTACGCGGTGTTGGGGTTCTGCGTGTTTGCTGAGCCGACTGCGCGGATTTGCTTCTAGAGCCTACGGACTTCTACAAAATTCCTCCCATGTTGTCCTTCCAAGAGATACAATGGTCTTTTGGTCAAGTACCCATGTCTTGCCGGCTGGAGCCTTCCCTTGGAGAGCAAGGATTGCTGCGTGGACGCCGGCTCTTGCGATCACCTCTGCGTCCTGCGCCCAGAAATCCTTCAGCCACGCGGTGTTGATATTTCCTGCGACTTTCGCAATGGCGCGAAGTACCGCCTCAGCCGGCCGGCTTTCATCTCTTTCACCCACAATGAGACCTGGTCGGAGGATAATGGTATGACTGAAAGTCAGACCCTCTACAGCTTCTTCCAGTTCCCCTCTCATTTTCATGTACGCAAACCTCGAAGCTGCATGGGCGCCGCTGCTAGAAGTCAGCACATAGACCTTGACTCCGGCCTCCTTTGCCGTCTTCGCAAGCTCCAGGTTCAGGTCATAGTCGATCTTGCGTTGATTTTCCAGGCCCCCTGCTTTTGCTCGTGTAGTGCCCAGGGAGGAGATGAACACGTCCGGGACCGGTTGGAGACCCCGTAACCTGGAAGCCCACAAACTGGTTTGCTTTTCGACGATGGCGTGGACCTTCTGCCACGATTCGGGGATATTCAGCGGCCTACGAACAAGTGCATTGACACTGCCCACGGCTGATACAGTTTGCAAGGCTGATAGGACGTAACCACCCTTCCCGAACAGCCTTCAGCAACTTTACATTCCCAAGACAGAGGTTCCATGAGCATACCACAAGGCCAGTCGAGCCCACCACCGCGACTTGGTACGGCATTTGGATAATTTCGAGTAAAGGGTCTGATATACGAAGTATACCTAATGTACGTAGTACGAACGAGGATTCCGAGGTCCGTTGTGCGAGGTACTTCGTACTTCGTCCTTGAACTGCAGGAGATTATCAGAAAGGCTAATCGTACCATTAGGTACGCGGTACGCAGTACGGTATGACGACACGACACAGCTCGCCGGATGGACAAAGCGCAAACATTCACAGGTACGAGTGGAAGCTTAAGGTAACTTACCTACCTTACCTTAGTATTACAAAGTAAGGTACGGTACAGGGATGGTAAAGGCAATGTAAAGGTACCTTACCTTATAAGAGGAACCGAGACAACTGGGGATGAAACCCGGACAGGATCTTCTATTTTCCATAGCTGGCCTGGAGCTAGCCTTTTGCTGCCTAGAGTGCAATAACTCGTGCAAGCACGCCATCGAAGAGAAAAAAAAAGTGCATCGTCCCCCGCAATGAAGACCCGCCTACATTTCGTTACTTTTGGTATTGTTGTTGTTATCTTCATAGCGATTCTTTTTCTGACTTTTTCTTTTCTCCCATTGGCTGGTTTCAGCTTCTATGCTTACGTTGCAGTACTCTACTTGCGGCAATTTCTGCCATATTGTACGAATACTAGACATCGTTTCTTCCCTCTTCACGCCTCCGCACACGCCCCCGCCAGGCCGTCAAAGTGGTCCCATTATCGCCCACACTGAACTCCTCTGTGGTAGCCTGGTGGCCATCGAGTCTCTCACGCATTGTCATAGTACATCATCTCTGCTGCCTTCCATCTCTTGTGGTTATCATTGCCTTGCGTAATTTCGGGATACTTGGTGCGGATTGCATCGAGACATGGTCGCCTCCAATTCTGGTCCGGAACGTCTCAGGGACAATGTTCCATCCTCCAAAGAATCTCTGTCTGTAGCGGACTGCGGTTTCGGTCAGGCCATCGCCTTGTCGTCCATCTCCGGGCCTACATATCTCACGGCGCAAACTCTGATCCAACAAGTCGCCTTTACCCTCTCCGACAAGATCTTCACGTATTCCCCGGAAACATTCGACTTGGATCTTGCTGTCAAGCATTGGACGACCGTGGGTGCGTTGAACTCTCATGGCTTTACGCCACGGGTATTGTCAATGCAGACGAGGATGGGCGCAGGATCGGTTGCTTTGGGTTATATCTTCTCAGAAGATTTTGATCTCAAGAAACGATATATACCCCAAACCGTGCTCGCGTCCTCCGCCTCGCTCACTTACCTGAGAACCGCCTTGGATCAATTGTCCCTTCTCTATCAAATGGCGAACCCTTTCGTTGCACATGTGGCTGCCGTGGATTACTCGGGCACTGCGTCTGGCTTTGTGACTGACTATACATCTCCAATGGCTATTGCCGACGACTTAGGCCTAGGTCTGGTGGCTAATACCTCCGTGCACGAATCACAGCACATGGCCTTGTTCTCGACTTTACTAGCCAACGTCCTTCCAACTGTGAACATCTATGACGGCGTTCATATGGCTCGGGAGACAACGAGGGTCATCGACGTGCTTGACCAGAGCGGGCTTCAAATGGCTTACCAATCTATTTTGCATGCAACAAGTGGTTCCGCAAAGAGATCTAATGTCGAGGCCAAGCTGATAGGGTTGCTGGAAGCCTTCAACGGTGAGCTTGGGACCGCATATCGACTTTTTGAATATCAAGGCCATGAAAGCCCAGAATCTGTCTTGGTCGTCTTTGGAACCACAGAGTCGTCTTTAGCTCCTCATATAGCTTCAACTTTGAGTAAAGCTGGCTCCAAAATTGGAGTCCTGAGCGTCCGGGTCTATCGGCCGTTCGTCGAAGCCGAGTTTCTCAATACGCTCCCTGCCAGCGTTCGGAATATCGCTGTTCTAGGCCAAGTTAGGGACAAGCAGGATGTAGAAGACTCTTGCACCCATTCTTCGCTTTTTGGAGCTGTGTTGACGGCTGTCGCATTCTCCGACAAATGGAGTACACCTCCGTCCGTTGTCGACTTGAAGTATGCTCGAGAGGAGAGATGGACCCCCAAGTCTATCACATCCGTGCTCCGCCAACTCGAGAAGAAGCCTGGTAAGCCTGGTGTTGACGCGACCGCAAGTCTGGAAGCTGTGGACCTGCGCGTCTTGGACAACGCCGCCGTGCAGCAGTACACTTTTTGGGATACCGATGATTCGCCGTCTGTTACTGCACCCATCATCCTTGGGCAGTTGTTGTCGAAAGATTCATCAAACAACATTACTGTCAAAACCGGTCATGATAATCTGGTCCAAGGTGGTGCTGTCCGCACAGATATCACAAGTGCAAAGAAGATCCGGGAGACCGGTTATCCGGTCGAAGAGGCCGATGTTGTTTTTGTGGGTGAGGAGGAGCTATTGAAGGAATTTGACATCTTGAATAGCTTGAAGCAAGGCGGCTCCATCCTCATCAAGCTCCCGGGTGTGCAGGATAAGGACGTTGAATTGCGCCTCCCCCTCGGGTTCCGCAAGGGTTTAGCCGCGAAGCAGGCCCAACTCTTCCTGTTTGATCCGGTTGCCATTGGATCTGACGTCGTCGGGCAGACTGAGGAATCACTCTTGGCGCAGGTTGCTTGTCTGACTGTCATCGGGACTGCATCTATCGACACCAGCGTTGAGAAACTGGCTGCAGCCAACGGCAGTGTCGGCTTGCTTGAAAAGATCTCCAAGGATGTTGGAAAGATTGTCCGCCGCTTTGAATATCCTGACTCTTGGGCTACCATCGAACCTGAAGCCCAGATGCCATCACTTCCGAGGGACATCAACATCAATAGCTTTACTGCGTTCGATAAAGTGGAGCCGGAACTTCCGACATACCTAAAGGACTGGAAAACAGTCGCGAAGGCTCTAGCTTTCAAGGAAGCGTACGACACTAAGAGCTCTTTGAGACCAGATCTTTCCGTGAAGACATATACTGTCRAAGTCAAGGAGAACCGCAGGTTGACTCCGCAAACATATGACCGGAATATCTTCCACATCGAATTCGATCTAGGGGACTCTGGCCTCAAATATGAGATTGGTGAAGCCTTGGGTATTCATGCGGAAAACAATGAGGATGATGTGCGGGAGTTCATCAAGTTCTATGGACTTAATCCGGAGGAGGTCGTCGAGGTCGCATCTCGTGAAGATCCGTCTGTTCTTGAAGCAAGAACCGTTTATCAGGCCCTCATGCAAAACGTGGATATCTTTGGGCGACCTCCTAAGAGATTCTACGAGGCCTTGGCCGACTTTGCTTCGGACGAAAACGAGAAAAAGGAGCTGTTGACGCTCGCAGGCCCTGAAGGTGCCACAGAATTCAAGAGACGGTCGGAAGTTGATACTGTCACTTACGCAGATATTCTTTTGGAGTTCCCATCTGCTCATCCCAGCTTCCACGATATAGTTCGCATCGTCAGTCCGATGAAACGACGAGAATACTCGATCGCCTCCAGCCAAAAGGTTTCTCCTAAGAGCGTCAGCCTTCTAATCGTGGTTGTCTCGTGGGTTGATCCAAAGGGTCGTGATCGCTTTGGTCAAGCCACGAGATATCTCAACAAGCTGAAGGTCGGAACCGAAGTTACCGTTAGTGTCAAGCCCAGCGTAATGAAGCTACCGGCGAAGGCCACTCAACCCTTGATCATGGCAGGTCTTGGGACGGGATTGGCACCTTTCCGTGCTTTTGTGCAATATCGCGCCTGGCAAAAGGCACAAGGCATCGACATTGGGTCTGTTCTTCTCTACATGGGCTCGAGGCATCAACGAGAAGAATACCTCTACGGAGAAGAATGGGAAGCCTACCAGGATGCCGGTGTCATCACCTTGCTTGGCCGTGCCTTCTCTCGCGATCAGCCTGAAAAGATCTATATCCAAGATCGCATGCGCCAGACGCTGGATGATATTATCAAAGCATACATTCAGGAGGATGGCGCCTTCTATCTCTGCGGTCCAACGTGGCCCGTGCCTGATGTCACCGAGGTGCTTGAAGAAGCAATCTCGCAGCATGCGAAAGATAGCAACAAGAAGGTGGATTCTAGGAAGGAGATTGAGAGGTTGAAGGAGGAACTTAGATACGTCCTGGAAGTATATTAGGATATAGAGTCCTGTATATAGTCCTATCATCCTATGCACATTTAAACTTCGTTCCATGTCAGCCTTGCCATGACAAGGCTGTCCCTACCAACTGACATCGCATGGTTCTACCACCTTTGATGGCAGTACTAAGTAGCACTCTTGGCCAAGCGCTACCTCTGTGTTTTTTGTTCCTTGCCTCGAAAATCTTCTTTTGTGGGCAGGCTTGCCGTCGGTGTGGTTTGGTTTTGTTTTTGGCCTCCTAAAAACCGACCGCCAAGACCCACAGGTTGGTTTGGTTTTTACCAACCCCGAGGAAAAAGCCATCACACCAAACCAGCTTGTGTTCTGGTATCAAATCTTCACACTAACCCATAGTTAGTACTGGGTTGGTAAACCATACCAACTGGTAAAAACTATACCAACAGCAATCCTGTTTGTGGCTGGTGCCTGTTGATAGCATCATAGCAGAACCATCTAATAATTACCATGCCATGATTAATACCAGATTTGGAAGTGGTAGAATGTGACAGGCGCTACTATCCTGGAAAGCTCTAGAAACCACAGTAGGGCGTGAATGTAGAGCGTGGCAAAAAGCCAGAAGTCCATGGAAACCCATGGAAGCCTATAGAAGTTTCTAGAAGCCTATAGAAACTCCTGGAAGTTTCTAGAACATTTAATATGCTTTGTATTCAGCAGATGACCAAGCATTTATAAGCATTACAAAGCATTGGTAATCAACAAGATTACCAAGCATGCTAGAACATTCCAGCTGTAAAAATTATCTCCCACACATGTCTATAAAAGAGACGTAAAACCCCCAGGTAGATAGTAAGCAATTCAATCAGCATTCACACCTGTTTCTACATTCACACCGCTCCAAGCTGTATTCCTTCCGCTATTATACCTTTTCAACAGTTTCAGGATTTCTGAAAACGGCAAGGTCTGAATATAAAGTTTGAAAACCCAATTTGTTTAGTAATTCTTTTTTAAGTGAATATACCATTATCATGCAGATTGTTTTAGGTCATACAGCGCTTTATTTAATTTATATGCTATTTTCGGATTTTGATTTTGTTCAAATCCTATTGGTTGCTGGACCTAAATTTCTTGGTCAATTGCCGCATTGGGAAAAGCGGATTTTATATCCCATTGTTCTATTTCCCAATCTAGGTGTGCAGCTAGCACAAATAGTAACCGCCAAGATTCCGGCCTAGCTGTTGTGCTAAAGGTATCCGTGTAATCTTGGCCTGGAATTTGTGCGCAGCCCTTTACTATCTAACGGGCTTTATATTTAATTATTTCCCCGTTTTGGTCTAGTTTGGTTTTAAATACCCATCGACCTTTGAGCGGTTTTCCTGGAGATTCACTTAAGCTCCAGGTATTTTGATTTTGCAAGTCGGAAAATTCTTTTTCCATGGCTTTTATCCAATTTTCCCGATTAGGACTAGCTAGAGCTTCCTCATAGCTTTGAGGGTCGCTGATATTTGAATCAGCCATATAAACTAGGTTTGCTAGCTTGTCTTCTGATTCATCGGTGTAATTGGAATTTTGAATCCTAGGAGCGCTTTGCATCCTGGGAGCACTTTGTATCCTAGGAGCATTTTCCAGTCTAGGCCTTTTTCTAGACTGTACCGGTTCAATTTCTTGTAATTTGTCGACTGATTCACTGTTGACTAGGTCACATGCTTGCTTGGTCACGTGTTACAACAGGTAATTGATTTTCCGATAGGGTTTGCATTGGTTATGGGTTCAAAATTTGAATTTTGATTTTATTTCCCAATTGCAATTTTTGTTCGTTTTTCTGAGGTAAAAATTGACCTTCAAGAATTCGGATATCATGCGCCCAAAATATGCAGTGCGAATCCGGATCAAACAGTTTATATTGGTTTTATTCAAAGCCGATCAAAATTGCCAATTTTCCCCTATCTTCAAGCTTCTTGGGGTTTTGTGCTCGAAAATAGGTAATTGATCCAAATATCCTTATATGGGAGTATTCAGGTTTTTGGCCAAATCGTATCTCATATGGAGTTATCCCTTTTAAGGAAGTATGAGGAGTGCGGTTATAGAGGTAAATTGCAGCATTTAATGCTTCCCCCCATAAGTATTTAGGTAAATTTGCATGATTGAACATCGCTCTAACCTTATTAAGTAAGGTTTGATTTAGGCGTTCAATTAACCCATTTTGTTCAGGTGAGTAAGGAACGGAAAATTCCTGGATTACCCCCTTTTTATTAGGTGGGTTTGCATCTTTTTAGATATAAATTCTCCACTGTATCCGATTTCAGGATTTTTAATCGGTGGGTTTTACTACTAGCATTACTAGTAGCGTTTTCTGCTCTAGTTTCAAAACGTACTAGCGCATCAAAAGTTTGACTTTTTTATGTCAATAATTCGGCTTCTAACCACCTAGTTTTATTATCTAGGAAGGTTATAAAATACCGTTTGCCAGTGAATGTTTTTGGATCAATTAGGCCGCATATATCCGTGCTTATCTTATCTAGGTAAGCTTCAGTTTTCACAGTTTGTATTCGATTTATTTTTTGAGTTAAATTTGATTTAATGCAATGTTTGCATTCAAATTCACTGGAAATTAAATTTATTATGCCCATAGTTCTAATTGCTTAGGAATTTACATAGCCTATTTGATCATGCCATAATTGCTATTGCTTTGCAGCATTCACTGCATTTAATGCAGTGACCGCATTTGTTTTTGCCGCAATAGGAATAGCTGCTTTTTCAGCAGAATTTACTGTGTTTTTACAGCTTACTACCAGGAGGTAGTACAATAAATTGACAAACTTTCCAGTTGTCAGCTCTACCAATTTTTTGGTTACTATGGTAACAGCACCCTGTCCCAAGATTGCCCTAAACCATTTTTGGTCTAGAATTCCCATGGAAATAAGATTTATTCCAAATTTAGGAACATACAAGCAATTATCAAGAATTGCTGTTTTACCAAAGCCCTTAGCGAAAATTGTTCCAGCATTGCCCCAATTGATTTTTGTCCGGTTTAGGACTAGCTCTTGGAAATAATCTTTATTACAGATTATATGTTGGGTACAACCCAAATCCAGTATAAAGCTATTGGGCTGTTTTGCTAAGAGAACAATAGCATGTAGTACAAATATTTCATCATTAGCATCTGCTGTATCTAGCAGGTTATATTCTTTGCGTTTGGTATTCACCAGAAAATTGGTAATAGAATTACCAGAACAGGAATCGTTTTTGCTTAGGTTTTAGTTTTGCCTCTTCAGGTCTAGCTCCTATTACCAATGATTGAAAGCTTTTTCCAGGTATTTATAAAAGCAGTCTTTGATTATATAACCTGTTTTCTTACAGTGATCACAGAATTTCTGTGGCTTTTTCAAGACTTTACCTGATTGGGTATTTCTAAGGATGTCAGTATTGCTGTTTTAATTGCTGTTTTGATTGCCATTTCAGTTGATATTTCAAGTAAATAACATACTAGCTTGTTTACCATTATGATTTTCAATTTGTTGTGCTTTATCCAATAAATTCAAAAATAATTGGTCAATTGTAAAAAGCAATCTATCCTGATTAGCTCAGAAGTTTTAGGTAATTGTTGTAATAAATAATTTATATTGTTTATTTAAATTGCTTAAAACATAAGCAATAATTACCTATTATAGTAATTTGATATTATATATTTATAGCTTGTTTAGCAAACAGTAAATTTCATTGTAGAAAGATTCTATATTATTACCATATATGGTTAATATAGTTTAAAAGAACTTTTTGCAATGTAGGAATTCTGTATTAAACCCCTTTAGGGCATAAAGCAATTTTAATAAATCCTATGCTTTTTTAAGACTAATGCATTTGCTAATTTGCAGCATTAGACTATCCTTCAAGGTAAAGGTAATTGTTGTAAAAGCTTGGTTTAGCTTTTTTATATCC
>BCIG01000073.1:0-12116 GCA_001599915.1 Symbiotaphrina buchneri | reverse complement strand
GAAGCATTTCCCCCTGCAACGGCCGAGAACAATACGGCCGATGCCAGATAATTTGGCCCGTCGAGAACATTCTGGCTCGCCGCGACGCTCGACACTAGTGTATCTTGCACCCAGGTGCCATTTCCATCTTCCGGTATGAAGGTCCACACCCCAGCTGCGGCTAGGCCAGACTCACAGCTGCCACTGTAGAGGACTATCTCCCCAGTCTCACCAATTGCCGGTGTGAAAGCTTCGCCTGTGCCTCCATCGAGGAAAGGAAGACTTGGTATTAGCGTCTTGTAAGGTAGACTGGAGGCAGAGAGTGTCGAGGTCGCATTCAAAGCCAGGAATTGGAAGTCATTGGTGTCGGATGAAGACGGTAGGAAGATATAAACCAAGGTGTCGGCGTCGCCTTTCGATGGGTCCAGCAGTGCTCTTGTGGGATTGTAAGGGCACTGTGCCAGAGAACCTGTTGCAAGGGTTACCAGTATCGAGACCGGAAGTTCGAAGAGCCTTAAGCGCATTCTGGATTCTGTGGAGAGAAGACAGGGGATCAAGACGAGATGCAGAGATATGGATACGGTCGTAACAGTTCATCGGCACTTGCATATATAGGAGTACTCGGTCTGATAGGCTTCCATTATCGTCTTCGGCGAGGTGATGGTAAATGCAGAGACTGGTCGCCGTCGATGCGGCCAAGCGAGGGGGTTGTCAGCTGTAAAGATGCTCGAATCGTGTTGTTGCAAGGGAAAATGGAGCGGATGGTCGCAGGTGCATGCAAGACATCGATGGTTTGGCGACGAGTAAACACTAGGACGAAAGTAAACGCAACTTTCGCAGGGGTTCGCAGCAAGTTGGACCTGGTGGGCACGGTGCTTTGGCCTCTTGGTCGGGGATGAAAGGAAAAGATCCAATCAGATGCCAGCGTATCAGCCTGGTTGTGCGAGCTTGCGCCATTGCCAATTTCGCCGGTCTGGGCTGCCTTGGAATCGATGTGCTCCAGTTGCGTGCACGGTGTACTTGCAGGGAGATAAGGTAAACAATCGCGTTCGGTCCCTCAGCAACGACCGGGAACGCGGCTCGCGCAACTCGGCAACCTCCGAGGACGATAAGCGATACCACTAAGATAACGAAGAAGAAAACAACCTTGTGTGCACGTTCGGGCTTCTGGCCCAGCTCAGACAATCACTTCAGCCGTATGGACAGATGGGCCCGAGAATCGTCGCGCGGAAAGAGCACATATTAAGCCAGGTATCTGCCAACATGGTCGTTCCTTTATTGCACCCAACTATGACGATGCTTCTTCTTGTTGGGGGTCGCGTGGCTCTTCAAGAAAGTGAGCCATGCCATACTTGTATTCCTTGCGATGAAAGTAGACTGGTTGCCCCGCAATGAAGTTCAAGTTCACCCCAACGGTTCTGGGATCCCTTCGCCTACACGTCGTTCAATATGTTTGCTGGTGTCGGAATTGAAGATATACTGTTCGAATATGGTACGGAATCAACGTCAAAAATGGTCGTGTGAGCCCTATCTCAAGGAATTCTGCAATACCATCCTGCATCTCGATAACTTCTGCACGAGGCTCTTAAGCAATGACCGAGCGGCATAAATCTTCCAAGACGCGAGTTAAGTGGATCACATTGGACTATTCTGGCGGTCATTGCAAAGAGGGTCATGATTATCGGAGGCTCAATGTCGTCGGGTCCGATTTTAGCAGTGAGTCTGAAGGGGCTACAACATTAGGGCCCCAGCTTAAGGGCCGTTCGTCCGCTCTCGAGCTACCCGTTCAGGAGGCCCGTGGGCTCGTCTTGTCATACATGACCATCCACAGAAAGACAAGATGAAAACAACAAGATCCAAATATTTGTGTTGTTTGTGCACTTGGAAGGTTGCATGAACGAACATGACCTAGTCCACCTTCCAAGAGAGTGCGGGGTAAGGACCGACTAGTAAGCGGAGTGGCTTGTCCCTGCGCTCTCATCATACTTCGTACCACTGAACTCCGTACAAAAATCTGCGAACAAAAAAAGGGATTAGAACTCAAAGTACCTGGTTGTGAGGTTGCTCGATTACGAAGCCACCGGGGCTAACGAGTACCACTCCAGTGCTTGCAATCGGATGTCAGTGCATTTCACGCGATGATTGTCTGACTTGACCTCGTCGCCAAGAGGCCGGATTGGCCGTGGCGTCTCGGAACTCTATCCCGTCCTCCTGTTTCAGGCGGGATCTACATGCAGGTCCTTCCTCCTCTGGTATAGACGGTAGGGACGGCCACTCCCTCTTGGTAAAACACGTTTTGTCCGGATGCTCGATTCACAGCAAAGAAGGATGGTGATATCAAGACAGCGGCGCGAGTTATCGCGGCTCGGAACCGGAGCGAACTCCCTAACGGGCACCAGAAGATGGAAGGGGAGAATGACGATCCTTCATCATTGTTCTCGGGAGAGGGAACGAGGGCAAGGGGTTGCAGAGCAGGAAGCGGGAGGGCCGTGCTCAGCACACCCCTCCATCACAACCCTGCTTTCCTGTGATGAGTGTGAGTACGGGGTCATTCCGTGCCGCACAGCGTTACTTGGACCGCGGGGAGAGCATTTACAAAATTACAAGATCTCAGGGCCAGCAAGCTTGCGATAGATGGCATCTTTGTTTCAGCGGCAAATGAGACCCTGGGCTTTTTTAATATTGCATGGAGCAATAAAGATGGCTATCAACCTCTTCCAGCAGTTCGGCACCGGCGGGAACGAGGGCAAGCAGCAGCATGGCCCGTTCTCGTTGCCCACGTTCTCAGCGATATGATGCATCATATTCCTTTTGCCTGGCATGCCTGTCAACTGCGGCATGCGCGACATTTTGCGCTCACGAAAGTGTCGAACGGTAGATCATATATGATCCACGATCCCGTTCAAAACAAGAAGGCGTCGGGCAACCCATCAGGACACCCTCTGAATGGTTATCCAAGTCTGCCCTGGGCACCAGCAAAGCGATGCCAAGCTAGCTTTGGAGAGAGCTGGTCAGTCCACCCCCAGCACCGCGTGTGCCTCAGACCATATGACGAAGCCGTTTTGCGGGGATCTGGAACTGGGTGGATGAAAGTCGTCCCTCCGCGTCCTAAGTGTTATGTTAAGACGAGCATCACAACCCCTGGTTTACGACGTACAAGCGGGTTGGGGTCGGAAGTGGAGGGGAACAGGTATCCACACCCATAAATGCCAGCCACAATCGCAATAAACAACAGTGGCAGATGGCTCGCTTTCCGGCTAAGAGGACATCGCCTACCTTACCTTGCTACCAAGCGACCTTAAGTGGTAATTTTGGTGAGAATAGTGGCAGCTATGACGCCCGCATTTGTTTGGCGCTATGCACTACTCGATACGCTTGATAGGTAGCGCGGTGCGGCGCACGGTGAAACTCGGCAGTCTGTATCTGTGCTCGCTGTTTGGAGTAGGGAAAAGCACTGACATTACTTGTTATTCCAGCACGACTCGGCGCGCCGCTTTCCGAGATAATCAGGAAAAGCTGCATCTCAGTTCCCACAGATGAAGAAGGTGGAGGATGAATGTACCGGGAGTTCACACATATAGAAGTGAGCCTCCTCATATCGTGAATATTTCCTTGCAAGAATGCTGCCAGACTTGGATGAGCTTATCCGGGACAGCTTTCTGTAATACGAAGTACAGTATCTACCTGTATGATCTGCCCGCAAATGCGCCACTTCCCGCTTAGCGGATGCACCCCAACGCCGTTACGAAGCAGATTATCCCTTGCCTTGCCATGCTCTCGAAGGTGTGGAGTACAGGTACGCACACGACCACTTCCAGAAGATATCAGTAAAGCCTACCTACGCTGTTGGCCCAGGGGGACTACCGTTTATAATTCTTGCCGATGCGGAGGTGTAGGTACTCGTATATGGTCATGCTGAACCAAAGCGGGGTTTGCATGCATGACGATGGAATCAGTGGAAACTGCCGTCATGTAGCTCCCTTATCGACGGGACAATTGGTTGCACGGGCATTGGCGGAAAGGAAACCGGGTCTAGATCTCTCAGGCTTGATAAAGAAGGGATGCCACGCAGAGGAGGTAGAGTAAGCAGCGAAATGACAATAATGGTGCCCTCCGTGACTTGCTGCAGCATCTCCCGTTCCCAGCCGTACGGAGATGCTCACTGTGAGTATAAAGGGTAACTGGTCATAAATGATCCATGCATACATGCATCGTGCTGCATCGTCGGCTACTGGCTCGTCCTCTGAGCTTACCTTACCCGATCCAGGAGAAATAATGACAAGCGGAGTATCCTCAACACACATGGCGCCGACAACCAAAGGCTGATCATAAATTAAGGTAGAGTGGAATATCATTCATAGCTTAAGGTACCTGCTCTACTTCGCATTCCACCCGAGTTAAGGTAAGGTACGAAGTACCTTAGGTAGGTATGATGGTTCTCGTAGTGTTGAGCTCTCGGCGCCGGGACTAAACAGTACGCCGTATGTAATGAAATAAAACTTGTGTTGCGGCTGCGAGCGCCAAAGTGCGTCAGTGAGTGCAATTGCTTCGGTTCTTTAGCGTTGAATTTGCAGTTAGGTCAACGAACCATGCCGTTAGTGTCCTTTAGGTATTCGTACCTTACCGTACCGGGGGTGGAGCACCAAGCCAAACATTCAACTATCTATCGTCAGACTCGCTTTTGCTCTGGCTGCCCCCAGCGGCCTCCGTCCTAGTACTTCACCTACCTCATCAAGTCTACAGTAATCACTCCCACCACCAACCTTCACCATCCCCGTCGTGTCCATTGAAAACAGCACAACTTGGGATTGCCCTGTGCCGCAGTTATATATCTTCACTCGAGTTTGTCATCTCCAGCGGCAGTATCCGCCTCCGTGTTTACCGTGATCGACTGACTCGAAATCAGCGAATAATCTCCGCACCCAATAACCCATACCCCTCCACGGCAGCTTGTTCGGACAGGCCACGATTGTTGCCACGCAACCGTTCGCAACACAGGGTTGTGTACAAAGCTCTTTGGGACATCACTACAACCAGCTTTTGTAGCGGTTCTGCCAGCCTAGATCCCTAAGAGACGTGGTTGTTGCGCACCGTCTCCGCAACCGAGCAAGATGATTACACGGAATACGTGCAGCGTTTACCCACATCGATAGCGTACCAGAGTGCATCATACATTGATCGAACCCGGATGAAAGGAGTCTCCACCAGGTTCGTGGTAAGGAGCGCGTGGGGTTCGAAGCGCGAGCGATTTCCGATCAGAGAGAGCACCGTCGCGCTGTCTGCCGTTCGAAATGGAAGGCTATAGCTACTACGGGGCACCTGCCGAGGAGGATGGGTCTCGAAAATCATCCTCGGACAAGGATCGGGAGTTTGCTGCTGCGATAGATGCTGCTTTCCGCCTGAAGAAAAGAAAAGAGCGAGACCCTCATGGAGAAACAGAGCATGGTCAGAACCAGCAGGGAGCCTCGACCAGTGCACCGCTCCAGATCCACGATATCTTTCCGGATTCTCAGAGTGGGTACTTTGGTTCCCAGCATCCTCAGAATTGTCCCACCGGAGCCTATCGTTCGTCGTCAATCTCCGGTGCGTCTTCACCTGCTTTCAGTAGGGAGAGCTCCTCGGTCTCGCTACACAGCGCCACTCAGGCGGAGCCACAGACAGCGGAGTCGCATGTGAATGCGTATGGCGAGAGACCTGTCGTAATGACTACGGACAGCACAAGGACAATTACGCCTTCCTCTGCCATGGGTGCTTCAAGTGCGTCAACTGGGACAGCGCAAGGGCGCAGTAAACGAGAGGATGAATATCCCGTCTACCCGAACCAGGCGTTTTCTGTCCTCCATAGTCAGCGGTATCCTGTTAGATACCCAGCGTTACCTTCTCGAGCACGCAGTTACCACCCCGCTGCGCAGAACTCTCTTTCCGCAACAACCACTTCAACTTCGAAGCTTTACACTAGCTTGGATACGGGCAGCAGAACTGCTGGCAATACACCTGTGTCCAGTCCAGGGCTATTCAATCCAAACAGAGTACCCTCATCGTCTAACGCGAGTAGCGACGATGGCTACTACAGTAGTCCAACTTTACACTGGACCCAGCACACAACACCTATCGAGTAAGTAGTCTCTCGTTAATGACAACTCTCGTGCAAGCTGCGAGGCCGTCGCGAAGCGATAAGCTCGTTTCCTGTTTCGCCCGTCGCGTGGTCATTCTTTCTACTGCCGAGACGTCTAGGTCACGGCAACAAGCTAATGCGTCACAGGACTCACGTTGCCGATGTGGATGTGGATCCCGTCTCTGGGCGAAAGCTCATCAATCAGTATGAGATCATCGAAGAGCTTGGGCGTGGTCAGCACGGCAAAGTTAAGAAGGGTAGGAACCTCCACAGCGGTGAACTCGTCGCGATCAAGATTGTCACCCGCTATTCGAAGAGGCGGCGGCTTGGAAAGCTGGGTGACCCCGAAGACAAGGTTAAAAGGGAGGTTGCTATCCTGAAAAAGGCCCGACATCCCAACGTGGTCAGCCTTTTGGAAGTCATAGACGACCCCAACAGGAAAAAGGTCTACCTTGTTCTAGAATTTGTCGAACTTGGAGAGATCATTTGGCGAAGAAAAGGTGTAAAAGAAATAGTCCTAATTGAAAGGAGGCGTCTTGAAAGGGAAATACAAGGACTTACCGGACTTGTCACTGCAACGGAAGAAGAGATAATCCTGAAAAAGGCACTTCATGAGAGGGAACGGAAGAACAAGTTTCGTCGCAGGCACGCTCCCGGTGCACCATACTGGAGCTTGGAGTATGGCGGCGAGTCAGATGAGGACGACTTTGAGCAGGACGCCATCTCCCGCGTCAGTACAAGAGGTACTGATTTTAGTACCATGAGTCGCGGCCGGGAAGATGCAGACGCTCTACTTGAGACTCCGAGGCAAAACTCAAGTGTTCGGAGCGGCCGCAACACTCCACGTCTGGAGACTTCATACGAGCAAGACGAACAGCGAGGATATCGAGAGATAGGGACGCCTCAATCCCATACCAGCCCGGCTCACTGGCTGGCTGAAGGAGGCTCTTCTTATAATTCGGTACCCTCGGCTATAGAAGGCATCATGTATAGCGAAGACGCTCCGGAGATACTTCGCGGCAGGACTCCTAGTGTGGCGGAGAGTCTAATCTCACACATGTCTTCCGAAAGATCTTATGATCCCTTCGATGAAGATTATTCATATGTGCCTTGTTTGGCCCTAAATCAAGCTCGACAGACCTTTCGCGACACTGTCTTGGGCCTCGAATATCTACATTATCAAGGCATTATCCACCGCGATATCAAACCAGCAAACTTGCTCTGGACATCGCACCATAGAGTGAAAATATCAGATTTTGGCGTGTCCTATCTAGGGAGACCTATCAGAGACGACGAGAATGGTGAGGATCTGTCGGAATCGGACGCTCAGCCACTTGATGAAGCGGTGGAACTTGCAAAGACTGTGGGAACGCCTGCCTTCTATGCTCCAGAGCTCTGCTACACGGATCTGAAGGCGCCCAGAACGCCAGTCACTGGTCAGATTGATGTTTGGGCCCTCGGCGTGACATTGTACTGTTTAATCTACGCTCGCTTGCCGTTCGTTGGGCCCAATGAATTTGCCATGTTTCGGTCTATAGCAGAGGACGAGGTTTTCGTTTCTAGAAAGCGGCTAAAGGCGGTAGATCTCCGGTCGACTCCTGTACAAGCAAGGTCGCGTGCCGAGGGAGGAGACGGTGAAGGGAATCTGCGGGCGGAGACAGAACTTGTGTATGAGGATGTGGATGAAGATCTCAACGACCTCCTTCGAAGGCTGCTTGCGAAAGATCCGTCAAAACGCATCACACTCAAGGAGGTCAAACATCATCCATGGGTCCTGGAAGGCATTGCGGATCCAGTCGCCTGGATTGAAGAGACGGACCCATCGCGCCAAAGCCATGGCAGGAAGATCGAAGTCTCCAACGAAGAAGTTGCCAAGGCAGTTGTCCCTGTCCAAGGCATGCGACGATTCACTTCGAACGTATTCAGGCATATGCGCAGCTTCTTTGGACGTAAGGGAAAAGAAGATCAAGAAGCTGGCACTCCAACTGCTGAACAACCACCGAAATATCACACACCTGCATCAGCTGCAGCTGATGCGAGACGCAAGAGCTTGCGTGGTGATGAAACAATCTTTACGGCGCTCAAAGCTTCTAGAGAGGCATCTAGAGAAGAGCATCCGCTTTCTCAGAGCGCCACTGTGAGCCCAGATGTCAACACGGATGACAATCCTTTCTTTGCGAATGCCACGAGGCTCGCGGCGAAGTCTACATCGGAGAGGGTGACGCCGAGTGGCAGCATCAACAGTAGCTCACTCGGGCCCCCTCGACCAGATCCACCCGAGCGTGCTTTGTCCACGGCGGAGTCGACTAGGACCATAAGGCCGCATGAGGCTATAGATCGGTCTGCGAACATGACACCTCCTCCACCGCAAGGGCTTCCTGGCACTCCCATCTCCTTGGATCCGAGAAGTGAGTCCGGGATCCTTGGCGGCGCTGGTCGCAGACTGGTGAGGAGTATCAGAAGCAGAGACTTAGATCTGAAGGCCGGTGGGCATAGAACACACTCTGTCGACAGAAGCAGCATTGCATCCGAAGAGTATCGTGCGGAGCCCAGCATAGCGCTCAGTACAACTATAGCTTCGGGGCATATGGACCTACCGGAAGCTTTGAAAGAAGTCGACACACCGCCAGGTGATGAGCCTCAGGACCCAGTACAAAAGGATGTGCATGGAAAGACCGGACCACATGTCGTTATCGAGGAATTCCCACCTCCAGGTAAGGCTACAGGAGCCGCAGCCCAACTGCATCCGCAAGCTGCACATACCCGTCAGCCCAGGCCAACACTCCATCCGCGCGAGTCTACTGCTGAGTCTTTCTCGCGTGCACAAGATGAGAATATTAGACGCCGAAACCTAGAGCTGGAACGGTCAGCAGAAAGTCCGATCTCACCCGGTGAAGCAAAGTCTACAATCAGTTGTCCACCGAGTCCTGATGATGACATGTTTTATGAAAAGAGGCAGAAAGAAGCGCTTCAACAGATCCGTCAAGTGAATTCACCTTTGTCGGATGCGCCCGGGGTTTCTGTATCTCCTCTAGAGGCAGCCGTATCTAGCTCATCTGACGACCACTTGGCTGGTATGTCTCCAACGACGTCGCACCCATCGATGCCGTCAATGGCCTCCGCGAACTCCTCTGTGTCGGCGCATTCTGTCGGCGAACAGCGCAAATTCGACCCTGTCCCACCTGCTTTACGGACAGACGAAACATTCAGGGCAAGATTCTCCCCACGCCGGGGATATTTCCCCAGTATAAATTTCGAAGAAGATGCCGGATATAGCGGGGATGGAGATCGTGCGGTCGAGTCGGAAGATGATTCGGAATCTGAGGATGACTTCTTAGTCATGACGCGTCGAAAATCGCGTGTGGGAGGGCACGTGAGAAGTGAGAGCATCTCGAATGCTCAATTGTCTCGTCGACATGTCCGGAATGGAATGGAAAAGGGGGGAGAGAAGAAAACTTCCCGGAGCGGTAGCAGTGGTACGGTAAAGAAGATTCGACGGAGCGAGGGCGAAGAAGATCGCAGCGGAAAGTCCACTCCGGCTGGTTAATGAACTCGCGGTGCGCTGGTCGCATGCTCGTCTTACGACTTTTGCATGTTGTTGTTGTTGTGGTGCATCATTCTCTTCCTGCATCTTACCTGGGGCTGACCCCAGAGCGAGCGGCGTCAACGAGTTCATGTGGCAGAAGGCTATGGAAGGTAATTATTGGTTTACGGCGGCGCCCGGCTGCCGTCTGCGTTGGAACGATAGATCTCCTTTGTTCTTCCCCTTGTCGCATATGTGCAGCTGTCCTGAGGAAAAGTGTGTGGGAGGATTCTCAAGATGGAATCTGGGACTCTCCTTGTACGTTTTTACTTTAGATACCTAGCGATTGGCTTTCCGCTTTGTCTGTACAGCAATAGCCTCCTGTATGTGCCGTGCTGCGACGCAGTTGCGTCCGCTAGCTATCAGAATGCTATGATGGCCACATGAAGTGAAGCAGTCTTCGGATATGGGTGACACAAATCTGAAACAAAATAGACATACTAAGGCTCGACTTTCACTCGTACTTGCCATCTAGAATGGTTTCGAAACTCTTGCCATGCCGCGGCTGAAACTGTGCCAAAACAAGGTCCGTTCCCAAGAAGGCTGAGTGAAGGCTGAAGGCGCCATCCCCTAGCCTTGTTACTCGATGCTCGGATTACAAATGTGCCAATCACAGGTGCACTACGCACAATCCGCGCAAAAGACCGACCCCATCATATCTCTCCCGCTCTTGCTGACGCTGACAACAGCCATCATAAAAGGCCCCGCCTCCCTCTACAAACCCACAGCTGTCTATTTACTGTCCTGCTGAATCCAGTTCCTTACACGCTCTTACATTTGCTCGTCTACTACAACATCTCCAGCCTTTGCCCCACCTCGCCCTCTCAGAATTCCAAGCCGCCAAATCGCCATCATGTCCGAACACCACTATAAATTCAACGTCAGCATGAGCTGCGGTGGCTGCTCAGGGGCCGTAGAACGGGTTCTGAAGAAGCTCGATGGTGAGTGAACCCATCCTTCCTGGTACTCAGACGCTGCGGTCGCGATCCTACCGTTGCCCCGGAGGTTCGCGGCTGGCCCACTACCCCGTATCTTGTTCCTCTCCTTTTGCGCTCACAAGCTGACTCGTGCATCCACTTACAGGCGTGAAGTCATTCGACGTCTCGCTCGACAAGCAGACGGCCGATGTGGTGGCCGCGCCAGAGCTCGACTACAACACTGTGCTGAACACGATTCGGAAGACCGGCAAGACGATCAACTCGGCTGAGGCGGACGGACAGCCTGTGTCGGTCGCATAGGTATCATAGGGTGTGGCATCTGTGCTGGACATGGCTTGCTGGGTGGTTTCTCGCGATGGGTGTTGCTTTGCCCTTTGGGCGACGGAGTGAAGAGTTTTAGCCTGTGACGGGCTTCTTGACGGTTTTCTTGACGGTTAGCGTACAATAGATATGTCTCTCTACGAACATTTGACTCGTTTCGTCCCTTTGCATAAGCTTTCTTCCTTGCTTTTGCTATATGCCCTTTGGAGATCAAAGCGAGCATTTGAAGGCCAGCATCCTACTGGAAGCCTTGTGCAACAACGCTTCTGGCCACTCCGCGAAGGAACTGCCTGCGAACAAAGGCTCATGATTCAGAACCCCATTATTGCTCTTCGTTGGTCCTGTCGTCTTTCAAATCTGTCCCAATATACATTGTCCTTGAGAATGGTGGCGTTTCAGAGTGTTTCAACCCCTCCATAGACGGGGAGTGAAAGTGAGAGTATGTTCGTAAAACAACCGAGCTACAAAGCAGATCAGGCTGGTGGAACATGACATTTGGTGAAGAGGTCGATTTGTCTTGCGAATAAAGCGTCAAAGGTGCATGAACATCTCCTTCACCTCGGAAGGCACCTCACTCGCATCCTGGGCCCTCGGTGTTCGGAGACACTTCCCCGCATTTCTCAGCCCAGACCTCGGCCCCAGACTCCGGTGTGATACGAGCCCATGGGGTAAAGCAGTATCTTGCTTGCTATGGCTCCCCCTCCCGATCAGAGACCCGTATCATTATAAGAGCAATGGAACAACTCCACTATTGCGCAGTTAATATCCTCCACTAGGAAATCAGCTGTTATCTCCTGCCAATTTCCCTAATTCTGAAACAAGAGGCTTGACATCATGGGGTACAAGAAACCCAAGGCGCCGGCCTACGTGCTCGGGGTAGGCATGACCAAATTCATCAAGCCCCGGGGCAAGGTGGACTACACCGAGCTTGGCTTCGAGGCGGGCATCAAGGCCTTGCTGGACGCCCAGATAGATTTTGACGAAGTGGATCAGGCCGTTGCATGCTACTGTTACGGCGACAGCACCTCGGGGAACCGAGTCTTCTACCAGTTCGGCATGACCGGTATCCCGATCTATAACGTCAACAATAACTGCAGCACCGGCAGTACCGGCCTGCATCTGGCCCGCAACCTGGTCGTCAACGGGGCCGCGGACTGCGTCATGGTCTTGGGTTTCGAGA
>BCIG01000072.1:0-12405 GCA_001599915.1 Symbiotaphrina buchneri | reverse complement strand
TGTATTAGTGTGTATTAGTGTGTATTAGTGTGTATTAGTGTGTATTAGTGTGTATTAGTGTGTATTAGTGTGTATTAGTGTGTATTAGCGTGTATTAGCGTGTATTAGTGTGTATTAGTGTGTTTTACTAATTGTTAGTGCTTATAAATACAAGGCAAGCTAGGTCCAAAGAGGCAGGTTAGTTGGAATACAATCATATTTTATATAATCTTGTATTCTAACCGACCTACAAGAAGTTCTTCAAACCTTGGGTCCTTTTAACACCTTTAACATGTTGTTATCATGTATTTCCTGGCTACCGTAGGACTTAAAAACAGGGGAAATGTTGATATCTCAACCATTCCTAATTGGATTTTGAAATTTTCAAAAAGGGTATCACTTAACAAAGAATTTGTTATATAACCATGTTTTTCTTATATTAAAATTTTGATTATTTACCAAGATAAGATTAGGTTTTACTTAAAGTTGTTTACTAAACACTTATTAAACAGTATAAATAATGTACAATGAATACTTGGCAATAGTATGGATATCTGTAACTAGTGGTATCTGGTACTAAGGGTCTGAACTACTATATGTAGTTAAGTTTCTTGGTAAGCAAGCTTAAAAGGTCAAAATACTATACTATACCATACCAACGGTAAGCCTGGTATAGTATATACCACTGAATATAAATATACTACACTGGTGTTAAATGTGGTCTAGTACTAAAATTTGGTACCAATGATACTTAGTCATGATACTACTTTACTGAAGTCAAATATGGTATATACCAGATTACCAGATCAAAAAGATAAGATAAGGAAATTTTTCTTTTGGAATTACCGTTTTTGGCATGGGTATAGAACTAACATTTAGTAAGTTCCTGTTGAGATTTCAAACTTACAGTGTGATATAACAGTGATGTGACACCAGGTAAGTGGCTGTATAGATCATGTAATCAAGTGATATCCTGTTAGATTACCCAGAGCCAGGTAAACCGCTGGGGCATTTACTGTTCTACAGTTTTACTACCAACCTCCTGTAAAACCTTCAGAGCTTGGTCACGGTGTATATAGAGAGGCTTTCTCCCCTAGCTTAAACAATTAAGTGTTCAACCTTTTATTTCAACAGTTCTATAGGTATATTTATAGTAACAAACTATACCTAATTGGGTTAAATGTACAAAGTGACTTATATTAGTATGCATTAATTGTATTAGTGTGTATTAATGTGTATTAGCTTGTATTAGTATGTTTTACTGTTTATTACTACTTATAAATACAAGGTAAGCTAGGTAGAAAAAGGCAGGTCAGTTAGAATATGATTGTATTTCGTATTTTCTTAAATTCTAACCGAGTTACTGTTCCAAATTCTTTTAGCACTTCTAGCTTGTTGTTATCCTATACTTTCCAGCCACTGTAGAACCTAAGGCTAGGGTTATAACTATAAAATGATGATATCTTAACTATTTTTTAATCAAATTTTAAAATTTTAAAAAGCGTATTATTCAGCGGTTATACAACAGTGTTTTTATTGGGCCCCACTTTGGACACTACCCAATACACTATGTACACTACCTTAATACATTACAGACACTACCCAAAGGTGATACAAACACTACCCTACTAAAACAGTTAGATAGCTTCCTATTAGTGTACCTTATAAGCTACAGGTATCTTAAGGTCTTTCTTTCTGTTATACAACAATATTGGGTCTATAGATCATTGGAACATCTTCTTACAAAAGTTCTTATAATGTTGTTCAAAACTCCTCCTGTTGATATAGTTCTGTTTTATTTATCTAGAGTTGAAATAGCTTTAATAACTTGTCTGTTTATAAATACATATCTTTAAACATACCTATTAAATATTATAGCTCTTTACTAAGTTGTCATTATTGATAGAAGTTGTTGTGTTTAAAACATTCTTTGTTTTAAAGTTGTTTTTATATTGTATAATAGTATAGAAAGCTTATAGATTAATAGAACGTATAAGAACACAGTGATAAAGACCTTTCTGGTTATATAAACTTATATTATTTATAAGTCTAAAACAAGGTATGTTATAATACCTGTTAAACAACCTTATGTTAAAAAGGTCTAAAATAAACCAGTAAACAATATATATAATCTTGTTCTTTAGTAGTTAGGATTATTTCTATTTGGTTTTTTTAATTAAGTTCTAGTTATTCAGTAATAAACAATAAGTTACTAATAGAGACAGAAAGCTATCATTTGATAACAGAATGTAAACCTTTAACTTGTAAAGTTTTAGTATTTCTAAAGTAAGGAAAATGTCCTATAAAAACATATACAAACTTTTTATAGTTTAGAATCTAATTTCTTTATAAATATATAATTGTTTCAAGCTTGTTATTTTTACAACCAGTATAAAAATCCTTTTAAACCTTTTACTAATCAGTTTTTGTCTTATACTAAACAATAGTTCTCTAGGTAGAAAGAAACCATGTTTAATAATTGTTTTCCAACTGATCTTTAATTATGTTTATATTAACAAAAAGAGGTAGGTTAACAGGAAAGTGTTTACAACAGTTTTTAACAATTACCTTGTTTATATACCATCTATATAGAATTAAGATAACTTTAGGAAACACCTTTATACAAGTTATTTATAAAGTTTTATCTGTATCTATATTTAACATCTTATGAAACTTATTAGAAAGATCAATAAATATCTTTTTTTTAACATTCTAAAACCTATATAAAACTTATATTAGTTTTACTATCTAGAAAAACAAATTAAATAATAAGTTATTCTTTTTAAAACTAAATAACATTATACTAATAATGTTAAAGAATAATATCTTATAGTTATTAATCTTGTATATTGTATCTAAGATAAAGGTAATAGAATATTTTTTAATTATAACAATAGTTTCAGGTATAATAAAAAATAAACCCTTTGTTATACTATACTTAACCTTTAACTAGTAATAGAACTTCTTTTATTACAATTTATCAAAAAGAACCTGTATCTTTGTCTAATTATTGAAAAAGTTCTAATAATAATACTACTTAATATTTAACATGTTTTAAAAGGTTATAAAAAGGTGTAGTTCTTTGACATGTAACCTTACTGATGATAAGTAAGCATCTTAAAAGCCTGGATAGTAAAGAAAAGTAAGTTGATTCTTTAACTAAAAAGGTAAGAGCTATATAAGTAAATGTTAAACATTAAAACTAACAAAACAAAAGCTTGTAACTAAGTAAATGCTTAGAACTATACTAGTAATATCCTGCTTTCTATCAGTTGTTTAATAAAAAGAAAAAAGCTTAACATCTATGTTAAATAGCAAGTAACAATCTAGCAAGTAGATTATGTTTTTTCAGGAAAGAATAATACTAACAGTAAATATATACTTGATAATATTTAGTAAATTCAAGATTAACACCTTTAACCATGATAATCATAATAACCATAGCTGTAGATAACCTGTTTTTTATAGCTTTCTTTGAATTTCTTTATTAATTTAAATATATCTTAAAGGTCTATTACATTGTACCAAATGTTGTTTTTAAAACTATAATCTTTCTATTTAACTAGATATTAAGTCTTTTCTTTTAAAACATGCTTTTTAACAAGTTGTTTTTAACTAGAGAAAACCAATTGATTCAATGATGATTATAAGGATTATCTTAACTTGTTATAGGTTTAAAGTGTACAATTAAGATAACTAGATAAATTCACCAGTTTATAAGGATATCTAGCTTATATATTTAAAAACTGATCTTTTTAATAATCTAGAAAAGATTGATTTGTTATTTATTAAACTTTTAAAACAAGGTACCTGATAAAGAGTATCTTTTATAAAGTTGAATATATATATAATCTTTGATATTTAGCTTGGGAAACAATAAGTGTTTTATACTAAAAAAAGTAATAACAAGTAAATACATCAGGAACCTGGATAATAGAAAGAAGTAAGTTGAATTTTTAACTAAAGAGGTAAAAGTTATATAAGTAAATATCAAGTATTAAAAATAATAAAATAAAAGCTTATAACTAAGTAAATACTTAGAACTACATTAATAATATCCTGTTCTTTATCAGTTGCCTGATAAAAAGAAAAAAGCTTAATATCTATGTTAAATAACAAGTAATAATCTAGCAAATAAACTATGTTTTTTTAAAAAAGAATAATATCAATAGTAAATACATACTTAATAGTATTTAATAAATTCAAGATTAACATTTTTAACCATGATGACTATAGTAACTATAATTATAAATAACCTGTTCTTTATAGCTTTCTTTAAATTCTTTTTATTAATTTAAACATATTTTAAAGGTTTATTATATTATACTAAACATTATCTTTAAAACCATAACCTTTTTATCTAACTAGATATTAAGTCTTTTCTTTTAAAACATATTTTTTAACAAGTTATTTAATCTTAAATAAGTTGTTTTTAATTAAAAAAAACAGTTAATTTAACAATAGTTATAAAGATTATCTTAACTTGTTATAAGTTCAAGGTATATAATTAAGATAACTAGATAAATTTACCAGTTTATAAAAATATCTAGCTTATATGTTTAAAGATTAATCTTTTTAATAATCTAAAAAGAATTAGTTTATTATTTATTAAACTTTTAAGATAAGACACCTGGTAAAAAGTATCTTTCATAAAGTCAAATATACATGTAATCTTTAATGTTTAGCTTGGAAAATAACAGGTATTTTATATTAAATCAAAGTTTAGATTAAATGTTTACAAACATGATAACTTTATCTATAATAATTTATCAATGTTAACAAATACTTTTAAGGTTTGTATACTTAGTTTTTAGAACATTTAAATCAAAAGCCTTTTTAACCTTAAATTCGTACATTATCTTAGTTAAAGTCTATCTGGTAAACATATTACAAGAGTTGTTTATTGTTACAGTTATTATAAGTAAGTACTTTGTCCAATTAACATTAGGATTTATAAATATTAAAAAGCAAAATATAATTTCAATAGTTTAATTTATACATTTTAACTAACTATCAGCTTGTAGATACCATGTTGTAGTTATAATCATTTATGTTTTAAGTTGTATGTATAAAAAGGTATCTTTAGATATCTAACATAAACTTAATATCTTGGTTTAAAATAATTATATAAAGTAAACTCTAATTAGCTATTTATAAGTAGTTTAACAAGATAACAATTTATTGTTTAATACTTTAGGTATCTTATCTTAGAATCAGTTTAATTTATTTAATATACTTGTTAATTATCAACATGAACAAGTTATATCCTGATTTATCAGGAAGTATAACTATAAAGTTTAATGATATAGTATAAAAAGGAATCAAAAAGCTTAATATAGGTTGTAATTTATTATATAGTTTATATTGTTTAGTTTAATTAGACTAGCAAGCCTGATAATAACAAAAATAAGTCTTAAGCTATTGATTAAATTTATATATAAAAAAGCTAGTTATAATCTGTTTATAAGTTTATTTATAACCAATATGATAAAGTTGATTATAAACAAGCTTAAAGATATTTTTTTAAAACTGTTAAAAATACAAAGTTATTTATGATTATTGGTATTAACATAATAGAAAAAGCCTTAAATCTTGATAAAATAAATTCCTTTTATATAATAGATATAATTATCTTAGACTTATTTAATAACTAGAATTATAGAAGTTATACCTGTATTAGGAACTATATCAATTAAAATCTTGAATAATAGAGTTTTAATCAGTAAAGTTTTTTTATTTAGCTTTAGGATTCTATTAAGTTTTATATAGAACTTATTAACTTTATATACATATAATAGTTGGCTTTTAAATTCATCTGACATTTTAATTAAGGATATATAATATATTATTGTAATCTTATTAAGAATGTCCAAGTTAAAAAGGAAAACAGTTTTATATTTAATTTTAAGATCAAACGAAAAGCCACACTTTCAAACTTCAACCCCGACCTGTTCCAGGCCCCACAAAATCACAAATTGCAGGAGTAAGCAGCTGGACGCGTTCTTCTAGCTCCCGATCTATACAAACGATAATCCCTCACGACCGAGGAGCTCCAGCAGCAGCAATCATCCGCCGACAGCACACACGCGAACCCGCAAACAGCAGATCTTACAGTACCACACGACCTGCACCATCCACCTTCTGCTTCGTCCCCGTTTCGCCTGCTTGCACTCTGCCATCGCCACGGTGTTACACAGTGGGCGAGGTTCGCTGCCAGACAGACTTCCACTTCGCTTGCCGACCGTGCGCTACGTGATCAAAGCTCCGCGGGGTAGACGCGGCGACGGTCTTTGCTTTGTATAACCACGCCAATTTCCCCGTCCTACAAGAAGAAGGCTCTAGTCGAGGGCAACTCGACTACTTTCTTTCAAAGTGGCTCCTTCCTCAATGGACATCCTCGAGTTGATCGAGGATCGCCAGAAACGGCCCGCTCCGGATACTGGTGGCAGACCTTTTAGTTGCCCATACCCGCCATGCAATAAGGTAAGGATCGTGCACTCATCTCCATGCAAAAGCCGACTGGCTAATGATACTCCGCAGAGCTTCAATCGCAAATCTGATCTCCAAAGACATCACCGGATCCACACAAACGAGCGCCCTTATGCTTGTACCGTACCTGGTTGCGGGAAGAGTTTCATTCAGAGAAGCGCGTTGACGGTGCACATAAGGACACATACTGGAGAGAAACCTCATCAGTGCGAGTACATAGGCTGCGGAAAGTCCTTTTCAGATGTGAGTGGAATGGTGGTTGAACGTTGGTGATGGCAGGTGCTGACAAGGCCATAGTCGTCAAGTCTTGCAAGACACCGACGGATCCATACTGGCAGAAGGCCATACAAATGCCATGTAGATAACTGTGATAAGAGGTAATGATCCTCTTGATTTGGCTGACCGCGTCCCTGCTGACAGACTGCTGACCACCGGATAGTTTCTGCCGCAAGACTACGTTGATCAAGCATGAAGCTCGCCATCTTGGGCTCGATGAACAAGGGACTGACGAGGAAGATCCTGAGCCGGATATGGATGCCTTCCCGATCTCGAACACGGCGGCCGCCAGACAGGCCCAATGGACATCAGGTGCATCCAATTCTGCTTCCCGTTCGAGCACGCCCCTGAATCCGAACCGTCGACATGATTATCCGATGTCATATGCCCCTTCGTCTAGCTCCTACGAGGACCAGAACGCTCGTGCGCGGGACAACTACGGATATCCAGTGCCACAAAGTATGAACCAACAGCAGCCTATGGATGCCAATACTTTCCATACACCCCCCAGCGGTTATAACCTCTCGCATCAGCATCAGACGAACTCTGGAGATCGTGCCGTGCCGAGGAGTCTACCAGGGGAATATGAGAGCGCTCATGACCCTTACATGAAGCCTGCTCCCAGCTCGATTCCGAGGAGCATGCCGTACGAGGGTTCCTCGACTTACGCAAGTCCACATTCGGACCCGTATGCTAACGCTCCACACCAACTCCTCGCCGCGGCTCAGGTATTGCAGAGCAGCCCTAGCTCGCAATCTCCTGTATCAACTCAGCCTACTGTTGATAACTCTTCAAGCTCCTACCAGCAACCCCGCCAGGATTGGCGGTATGGAGACTCAGGAGGATTGCCAATGGGATCGTACCAGCCGATGCCATCGGCGTACCAGCAAATGATGCCCCAACAGCAGGCTCCACCTCCGCCAACTCATCAGCAACCGCAACCTCATATGGTGCTCCCATCGCAATCGTCCCCGCACACTCAGAGATCACAGCACATGACGCCTCCTCAGATCTACCAGTCTCAGGCGGCGCCCCTGCCGCCTCTTCAGCACCAGCAACCTGCACCACAGGAGCAGCCAACCCAGCAATGGGGTCAACCTGTACAAGGCTATGCGCCCATGGGTCAGGTGCCAAGCATGGCAGGGTCTGGTTCCCAGCAACCCCCACCATCACTTCAGATGTCGGGCCAGCCGCAACAGCAGCCACAGCAGCAGGTCCGTGGATCCGACTATGCCTATGGTTCCTATGGGATGTCGCATGTCCCGAACGAGTATTGGCCAAAGCAAGAAGAGGCACAAAATGGCGGTGTTGGGATGATGTTACCTAGCGCTAGGGCTGCCATGTATTAGTAGGTTTTCTACTACCATGGCGTTCATATCCTAGTACCTCGTCCCCGCATATATTCGCATCATTCCTCCTCGAAGGTCTCAACTCTTTCGATGGTCGGGAATTCTCCTCATTACCTTCTTTCGTCAACCCGCTCTCTTGAGGGCTGACCTCTTCACGTTAACCTTGCCATGTCTTTCGGACGGCGTATCCCAAATGGTCTGTACGGAAAAGGGGCTACAGTGATCTTTGTGTGTCTGGTCATGTCGTATTCGGATGGATGGCTTTTGCTGTATGTTTTCAAAGTGCTGTATCGCTATGGTCGGGCTTTTTTTTTTCTAAACAGGGTTTCGATCGGGAAAAATGGGTACAAGGCGGCTTTCAAATGGGCTCTGTTATTGCTCTTTACTTCCGGGTGCGGGTTACTCCTGCGTTTCTCTCTTGTTCAGGGATGGCTTCAAAAATTACTGGTCTTCTAATAACTGTATCGGGTTTCTTCTGTTCTGTTCTGGGCTAATTTGTCGCGTGTGCCCCGGCGCTGCTGTCTCATGCGGCTGCGGCCGGGTCTTGTACTATTCCAATTCTCCAGCTTGTCGTCTCATGCCGTCGGGGGCATGCGGATGGACTGATGCTGGTGTGTGAGGTGGTTATGGTGGTTGATTTGTATGCAGAGACAGGGCAGGGCAGGGCGGATGCAGCGCAGTGTTTTTAATTAACCCGCGTTATGGGGTTGTTGTAAAGGAACAATCAAGTAGCGGACTGGACTGGCTAGGGCTAGGCTTAGCTGTACGGGCGATTATTAGAAATAGGGAATAGGGAATAGGGAATAGAGTCCTTGAACAACTATGCTGAAAGAACATGGCCTGTATTGTGTATGTACGATATGAGATTGGAGAGTTCTGTGCAAGTGATCTTGTAGGAGATGTGTGTGTGTGTGTTGGGGGTGGGGTGGGGGAAGGTGCGAGGGGAGGGAAAGGGGAGGGCGGTGGGAAAGCGTGGGGGCAACTTGGGAAGTTGAAGTTCGTGTTGTGTTGTGTTGTGATGGGAACCTGCACCTGTAGCATGCGGAGTGAGCAAGCTACTTTGATGGAAGTAAATGCGGACTCTTCTCGTGGCCACTGAAGAAGTAGTGGATCAGGCTGAATGGGAGATGAGGGAGAGGGGGCTATGGGATGTAACAATCCACACGATGCTGTAGTAAGGAATATCTACTATGCAGGAAACACAGCAAAGCATAGCATAGCATACCTTAACCATACAAGAAGATCTCATACGGTAAGACTACCATGGACACAGAATAAGGGCGTGATCACGATACGCTGACATTCGCTTTAGCCTGATCTAGCTGATCTAGCTACCTATAACCCCCCTACCATGATCACAAGCGGAGAGGAATATGGAGGGTTTAAAAAAAGAGGAAGAAAGAACTCCGATGCTTTGATTCTGATTCTGTTCACACGAGACAAAAGAAAACAAGAGGTCTTGGCCAAGACCCAGAAAAGGGGAGTATTGAGATGCATGACAGAGTAGCGCGTCCTACGATGATGGCTCCTCCACATGCCCCGTCCGGCGCTCGCTCGCGCCCGCCGCGCCCTTGGGCGGCGTGATGCCCGGCGGCAGCAGCACGTCGGGGATCTTGACGGGGATGCGCTCGGGCTCCTTATCCTTTCCGCCATTGGTGGCGCCCTGGCCGCCCGAGGCGGAGTGCGAGCCCGAGATGCCGACCTTCTCGATCTTCTCGCCCCGTACCACCTTCTCCATCTCCTCGCGGTTCAGGCTCTCGAACTCGACCAGCGCTTTGGCTAGCGTGTCCAGTTCCTTCCGCTTGTCTTTCAGCAGCTTCGTGGCCCGCGCGTATGACTCGTCGATGATCCGCTTGACCTCGAGCTCGATGGCTTCCTTGGTGTGCGGTGACAGGCGGTTGTAGTCGCTCTCGAGGTCGACGTTCCCGAGGGCAGTGCTCATACCCATCTGGGTCACCATTCGCTTGGCTAACGATGTCGCTTTTTGGATGTCTGACGAAGCGCCAGTGGTAACGTTGTCACGACCGTAGACGATCTCCTCGGCGACTTTGCCGCCCATGCAGATGTCGATGTTGGCGATGAGTTCCTTCATGCTCATCGAGATCTTGTCTAGTTCCGGCAGCTGGAAGGTGATACCCAGTGCTTGACCTCGAGGCATGATCGTGGCCTTGTAAAGCGGATCGGCACCCTCGGTGAACATGGCAACGAGCGCATGACCGCCCTCATGATAAGCCGTCATCTGCTTGTCCTTCATCTGAATCACAGCTGATTTTCGCTCGGCTCCCATCAAGACCTTGTCCTTGGCCCACTCAAAATCATGCATGGTTACCTTCTTCTGCTTGTTCCGCGAAGCGCGGACGGCGGCTTGATTGACGATGTTCTCCAGCTCCGCGCCGGAAAACCCTGGCGTACCTCTTGCAATAACAGCAGCATCAACGTCCGGGCCGATCTGAACGTTCTTCATGTGATGGTTGAGGATTGCAATACGACCTCGTACATCTGGGAGGGGCACTACAACGTTACGGTCGAAACGACCTGGACGCGTGAGAGCTTTGTCGAGTAGCTGAGGGAAGTTGGTGGCAGCCAGGAAGATAACTCCTGAATTTGGTGCGAAACCATCGAGGTCCGTCAGAAGTTGGTTCAATGTCTGCTTGACGTAGGCAGCGTCACGCTCGTTCCTCTTGCCTCCGATCGCGTCAAGCTCGTCGATGAAGACGATGGCCGGAGCCTTCGCCCGAGCAGCGTTGAACAGTTCCCGAACACGTTTGGCACCAACACCGACATAGACCTCATCGAACTCACTGCCTGACATGAAGAAGAACGGTACGCCTGCTTCACCGGCGACAGCACGAGCCAAAAGAGTCTTACCCGTTCCTGGAGGCCCGACAAGTAGAACACCCTTCGGGAGCTTTCCTCCAAGGGCATTGAATTTTTCGGGGTTCTTCAGAAACTCGACTATCTCTTGCAGCTCCTCCTTAGCCTCTTCGCAGCCGTGGACATCGCTGAAGCGGGTGGTTTGATGCTCCGGTTGAGCTTCATTGGTGTTGACCCCTCCAACCTTTTTCAGTATGCCTGTTGTCTCGACCGCGACGGTGATAAGAACAAGAGCGATATAGGCGGTCAGACCAAAGTAGAACAGAAACCTGACCCATTTGAAGATTGTACCACCTATGGTCTCCTCGACCACAACGTATAGCGGACTGTCTTTTGCACCGGTTCCCAAAGTTCCATTCTTTCCACGTGCCAGGGCAAGGTTGCCACCCCTCGTCTGAGCGGCAACAGCTTGACCTATTGCCTGCAACTGTTCAGATGTAAGAGCACCGGTCTGCCCATCAGCCGCCTTGCTTTCGGAAATGGCTCTTGCCTTCTCCGATTGCCCAACCTTCTCCAGAGCTCGAAGATACGTCGCCTCGCAAGCCGAGTTTGTAGCATATCTTCCGGACTGATACCTTTCCACTATGATCTCGGGCATATTCGCTCTGAGAAGCGCGGAATAGAAGGCATTTTGCGCGGTAGCCGATTGCGGGTTGTTGTTTGCCGTCTGTTCCATATGAGCTAATAGATTTCGGGATGTACTTCCAGCAAAGAGCGTCCTGGATGATGACTTCGCCTCGCGATGAGTACTGGGGAGAGGGTTGAGCGAGCGAAGGCTGAAAGGACGGAGTGTCGAGTAAGACCGTATGACAGTAGGATAAGTGGCCAGTCGATGCGCAACAGGGCTGATCGCGAAAAGGGCATTCCGATCGACTTGAGTATGGTCAGCAACATACTTTCCCCGGCTGGAAGCGACTTGCACTCACCTGTAGATATGAGCTGCTGGATC
The DNA here is from genome assembly GCA_001599915.1 of Symbiotaphrina buchneri. Classification (NCBI taxonomy): domain Eukaryota; kingdom Fungi; phylum Ascomycota; order Symbiotaphrinales; family Symbiotaphrinaceae; genus Symbiotaphrina; species Symbiotaphrina buchneri. The sequence continues at coordinate 489 of BCIG01000072.1, read as the reverse complement.
CCGCGGTGTGCTAGAACTCCAGCGTTCCGAGGCCGACTCGCCAATGTCGACATTGGTACTGTCTGTAGGCACTCAGATACAGTTGACTTTCTTGGTGTCTGGGTCCCATCAGCCGTTGGACAATATCGAAAGGCAACACCTTTACTAACCCAGGACGTCTCTTCTACCACCACATCTGTGTTCGCAGCCTTGCCATCACTGAGCTGCCGCGCAGGTGCCCGCCGCAAAGGCTCGGGAAGCCCCAGAGATCTGAAGGGTGCAGAGAGAGTAGCAGACATCGAGGGCCACAGGTCCGTTGTGGTTGCCACAAGGTTCTGCAATTTGACGGGTCAGCAAGATCATGCGGGCAGAGGGGGGTGGGATGAGAGGCTGTGGCAAGTCACCGTACCTGGACACTGGGGAGTTGTAGAGCCATGCCTGATGGTAGACGGCGGCAAGTCGCCGCACAAGAACGAAAGGGACGTCAGTAGAGCGTAGATTGTACAAGAA
>BCIG01000071.1:0-12561 GCA_001599915.1 Symbiotaphrina buchneri | reverse complement strand
TCGCACTTTCCGGGCTTCCCTGCAGAGGTCAACGTGTCAGGGCCTGGGAAGTCGAGGGTCAAAGCCAAAGCAAAGCGTCGTGAAATGCGCCCTGCTGAGCTGCAGCTTACTCGGTACCTAGTTGGCACAGCAAGAACATGGCTGCCCGCTATGAAGGGGCGATAAGACTGCTGTCCTCTGTATGGATACAGAAGCAGACTTCTGGCCCTTTCTGGCGACGTGCGCGATAGACGCAATGCCTGACGGGTGTTGATTGGCATGGAGCGCCGAGGGCTCAGATACTAATGAGGAAATGCATGCACCTGATGCAGGCAGAAAGCGGGGCCACATGTGTACCACAGCACCAAAACGCCAGCCTTCGTACAGCCTTCCAGCTGGAATGCCTCCTATCAGCGCATCTAGGCCCTGACGCGTCCTGAAGCACCAATTACTCCTGACATGAAGACGGGGTCCACTTTCGTCACTTGTTATCAGGGTCAACAATGCACCTTGACCATTGTGTGTGGTGTTGATACGGGCCGACCGGGCTGCGCAATTGGATGTGGCACAAGCACGTGCAAGGGCCCGTTCACGGCCACCCCGCAGTAAGTGTAGGTTTGATGACGAGGCCTTCCATCATATTGAGGGATCACCATGCACCAAGGCGACGACACAATTGACCAATCCACGCCGCGACTACCTCTGTTACAATTAGATGGAAAGCAGAGTGGGAAGCAGTGCTGAAGTCTGTCAAAAGAATAAATGATATCTCGCCCAAGTTACGAAGCAATTGATATCATATTAGGTCGTCTTTCAGACAGCAATGCAGCACTTTTACGACGTTCTCGAATATTCATTGTGGCGGATCGATATGCCTCTGGCATTTGTGATCTTCCCTTGGACATGGATCCTCGTTGACAGTCAGTGTCCAGTGTAACTGTGCTTCCTCCTTTCCCGTCATGATGAAATGGCATATTGCCGAATTCCTTTGCACCCTCCCTTGCTCCACGGACACAACGTCACCACATTGGTACAGATGGCGTGCCCGCATTCGCTGCGGACTGCTGCTCGTCAAGTGTGATCTCCAGCGGCAAATGTGTCGTTGTTCCAATAGAATGGACCATCCCRATGATCCGAGCTGATCTGTAACTCTCATTTGCAGACGGGCCGCGGAGGGGCGGGCCCTGGCAATGGTTGTACGAGTACGGACGCTTGTGGAGGGATGGTTGTTAATGCTGTGCATCAGTATCCCAGGTAACGCGAGGCTCTCGTACTCCACTAGAAGAGGCACTGCCTGCAATGTCGGATGATATTCAGAGTTTTGTGCAACGGCAGGCCATGTGTTTGGCCCGCGGCCGCCTTCCCTTGCTTCTTAGGTTCCCTGTCTAACGGGCCCGCGGATATAGTCTTAAGCAGTAATGGCATCTGTTGATCATGGCTATCATCGTATCGTAGGGTCCAGATCTTGACGGTGATATAGTTGCACGCTTTTTCATGCGAATTTGATTGACAAAGACAACAGCCGATCATCCAAGCCAAACTTCATGACATTACGTTACCAATCGCATCGTGCAACACCTGGGTATCATAATTCGAACTGGGCCTCAGCCGACAATTGGCAAACAATCAGGCGCCTGCTGCTGCGCGCATACTTGCCGAATTGCGAGTTGGCAACACTGGTAGAAAGAGCCGRCCAGATTACCGCCGATGTTGGAAGATACCGGCACGGCCTCTAGCATATCTGACATCTCTCTAACGCACCAAGTTGCAAACCTGTTGTTGTGCATCGACCTGAACGTCAAACAGCCGGCCAGCCAGTTTCAATCAAAATAACGGCGCGGCAGATCTGTTTGATTGGATCAGGACTCCACTCGTTCAAGCGAACATGGCAGGGACCGGGACACGAGAGAAAGCGAGCAGGGAACAGTGTACAGGGTTGCGGATGGGATGGGAGCAAGGAAGAACTGGTGGACCAGTAGTAGTCTAAACTCTCCACATGGACGGGCAGTATGTAGTCTGAAGCCATGCGACTTTCGCAGCGGAGGCGCTGCCGCTGTCAAGAGCATAGCTCGACAGCTAGGAGACTACACCCTGGTTTAAACCTTCGGCGCCCAACCGAAACGGTTTAAATTAGCCGATGATGGACCGACTCCCTCGACTCGGTTTCGACATCCGTCGAGCGGTGCACGTAAGAAGTATATCGGACGGCCCGCTCCCATGATGATCGCGGAGTCTGACGAATTTACGGAGTAGAGAGCTGAGAGATCGTCCCGTATCGCACTGTTTGACAACCCCCCCGTATAATAGCTACTGCGAACCTCTCACCGGGCGATAATAGCAACAACGGATATAAGTCTTTCAGAACAGCGGATGACTTTCGGCATCTGCTACCGGTAGAGGAGGAAATACGACAGGCCCACAGTCAAGTTTGGTGTTCCTTGCTCCACAGGCCAATAGCGACGGAAAGCCATCCTCGCATGCAAGTGCCCCACTCTTTCTCAACGGTTTTCCTTCCGTAAAAGATGCTTCCGATGACACGTGTACAACGTACGACGTGTATTCTCGTTGCTGTTGCCTGCCTCAAGCGTGCAAGATTGTAGCTTGATGAAAAATATGAGATATATGAGATCTGAATGCAGGAACGGTTGCGAATGCGGAGACCGGATATCTCGGGCCCCCTTTTCTGCTCGGTCTGGCCGCTGGCCCATTGTCTATCTGCATGGGGGATTGCCCTTCCGTTTGCTGCATCTCCTTCAAGCGACAGCCATCAAGCCTCTGCGTTGCTACTCTGGGCAATGAGTTGTGGCAGCCTGGCAGGCCATGTTGACTGCCTGTGCTTCTTGTGTCTTTGACTTCGTACATCAGTCCCAACCGACCGGATAGCCATGCCAACGAGTTAAACAGTTCCGGGTAATGGCTGGAATTTCACGCTCCTTTGTAATGGTACTTCAAGCGTTCCAACTCGGCCACGTCGACGGAATGCAAAGTACGTCGCGCCAGAAGAAGCAGTATGTAAATAACTAGCCGTTTGAATATCAGTTTTCTTCTCATAGCATATGGCCACTGGATACGTTTACTCACCGGGAGGGACACACCACAAGCCCCACCATACCTCACCTCTTCCATCTTTGGATGCGCTTTTCACACGGCTACTCCAGCTAGCCAAGAGCAGCATCAGACCTATAGCCCCGTTGAGGGCATCGAGATATTGCTCCACCGGGCCCTTCGCGCCCTCAAGTCCAGTCAAAGGCCCGCCGATAGGAGAACCACTATCGCCTCTGGTCTGCGTTGTCCGGAAGCTGAAAGAGGCTATCGTCGGCGGCGGGAGGTATTTGAGCGCGTAGGCAGACGCCAGCAGAGACGTGATTGCCAGGAGGGAGAAGACAGGCGCTGACGGCAGTCGGGGAAGATAGATTACCGCGAGCAGCAGTGGGAGGACGAGGAGGAGGTTCTGCGGCAGTCAGACTTTGGTGCGCTGGAGCTTGCCGAAACCCTGCAAACTTACGGTGTAACGTGCAGTGTCGGCCTCATTTTTAGATCGTAGGTTCGATATGAGTTTCTCTTGCTCTGGGAAGAAAGTGTAAGCTGGCTGTTTGTCCGTCCGGTGACGTAGAGTAGTCCAATTTACCTTCTTCGTCGATGCCTTCTGGTGGCGCATCTGAGTCCGAGTCGGCGGGAAAGCGAAATGTTTTGCGTAAGCGTGTTGAATCCATTATTTCTAACAACACAGAGGAACTCTTTGGTGCTGCTTTGACGTGCGGAGGTTTGATGTTGTCGTTGAAGCTGTAGCTGTCTCGAAGCATGTGAAGAAGCTCCGGCTCCGCCAAAGCTTGAACGATTCGGCGAAGGGTCCGAGCGACGACCACCCATCAAATCTGCCTCTCATCGCACCACCCCCTATACAACAGCACCTCAAACTCAATTCCCCGCCTTCGCAACACGGCAATGGCTCCTCCCATGCGCGCACCGAGCTCTACGCTCCTGCGCTTCCTGCGGCCCCGGTTCTCCCCATCGCAATCCCAATCCCTCTTCCACCGGCGCACCCCGACCCTCCGCACGCCGATGCAACGGCGAACGCTGACCCGCGCGCCGCAGCCGTCGGACGGACCGCTGCTGAGCCGGCGCGCGGACCGCGAGCTGCCGGAGCTGCCGCCGCACTGGGCGACGGTCCTGCTGAAGACGATCCCGCTGTTCCTGCTGGTCGTGGGCGGGTGCACGGCCGCGTTCTTCAACTACCAGAAGACCAGCAGCAGCGTGGTGCAGAGCGTGCTGTTCTCGCTCCGGGTCAATGAGAAGGCGCGGGAGGCGCTGGGAGATGTGAGTGCGAACTTTGGTGGTGTTGGGTGGATACTTGTGGGAGATATTGGCATGCATAGGGGCTGATTACCTTTTCCGGTGCGGATTTAGGAAATCACATACGCCTACGCTATCCCCTGGATCTGGGGTGAGATGAACCAGTTGCATGGCCGGATCGATATCCACTTCGCCGTCAAGGGCAACCGCGAGCAAGGCACAGTGCGATTCCGCTGTGAGAGGCCGACACGGATGGGTTACGTACGTTCATCTGCCCTACACCAATTGTCGCTCGGTATTAGTCTATGCTGACATGTGTGGACAGTTCAATACCCTCGAATATAGTCTGACCCTGCCTGATGGCCGCAAACTAGACTTGCTGGAGGAGACGCAGGGACGGAACGCAGTGGACCCGGCGGCGCATTCTGCTATCAACACTGCTGCCCTTGTTTGAGATTGAACAGAACAGGTACGGATGAGGCTGTTATTAGACATCTATAGTCAAAAAAGTATCGAGAATTGGGAGTCGGTGGCTTCCAGCATTTGTTCACTGGAGTTGTGCATCGGGCTTGGGGACCGTCTGGCTGGGTTGATCATCTGTAGCATAGCATACGCGGGGTTACAGGACCCGCTACATCTTATATCAGACACAAATCCTCTCAAACTGCTACACCCAATACACAATTGATTTTGTGAGGGCCGTATTGCTTCCCCATTTCTTTGGTATTGTTGCTACTTGTCCCGGCACCTGTAGACAAGCTTCGTCTGCCTTCCCTGATGTTTTCTTATGTACACAATGGTCATCTGCGCGAAGAAACCCCTTAGAAATGTGGTCAACACTACATTCCTGTATGTTCTGAGCCGTGTTGACTTCAATGAGAATCATCAGAATGAGATCCATAACCTCCGCAGAAATGGAAATGGCGCCACCAGATCAAACGCTAGCGACAATGCGAGCCTGCCTAACTCCATTCGATCCCGATCAGTCGGGAACTTGATTGATCTGTTTCTTGATAAATTCAAAACTCGAAAAGAAAATGGCATTCACGATGCAAGAGCGTGACATGGAGACGCCAAGTCCTGATGGTCGAGAAGGTCAGTATGACAAAGACTTAGATGTCAAATGACCGGGCTTACCTCTATACATCCTGCGGTTGAAGAATTCAATCCTCGGCCTACTTGCGCGCTCCATTGAGTCATGGTTTCGAGTCAGGCAATTCCGCTGATAGATGCTTTTGGCTGAGTCAATGGGATAGATCTAGAGTCGCCGATTAGTCATATAGCCTTGGTAAGCATAGAGAGAGGAGATGAAGGATATGGATAAGAAACACAAGGCTCCGGGCCAAAAGAATCGGTAATACTTACAAGTGCCCAACTGACGAGACCGCAAAGTCCGCCGGCAACTACGACAGATAGCGGGGAAGTTGGCGAGCTGCCTCGAGACGTCATAAGCAGTTGCTTTGCGCTTTCATACGTCGTAAAATAGATGGCAGTGCCCAAGGTATCACGCACTATAGATGCGTTAGTCGGGATCTATATCACCTCGTAGCGTCAAAGGGGACGTACTTAGATGTAGATGGAAACCGGAATACAATCCCATAACGCCTTTATTCCGTATGATGCTCCGCGCAGTCTGAATGGTGCCTTTGTTCTTGTACGTATTCACCACTGCTGCATTGACATTGGGAACCGTTCCACTGCCCATGAGGACTTGAATCTGAGCAGTAAGCTTGGTCAATTCGAAGGGACCTGGCAGCAGAGTGTCAGCGCACGGTAGCAGGAAATAGAATTGGTGTGACCGACATGCTATCGTGGTAATGGCGGCTCCAGCAGTCGCTCCAGCAGCAGCAAAGCATGACATGGTAGTCAGACTTGGATAGCTACCAGGTGTATTAACGAGCACGAGCGGAGAAGTGCCTGTTGCCTTTTCCACCCATGCCGAGTATGAGTACTTGGCTTTCTGGTAAATTGAAAACGACACCGTGCGGACAAGAGTGATGCTGGCCAATGGTGCCATACAACCTGGGCATAGTCAGATCCACAATGCTGGCGTTCAATTCCCGACAGAGAGCTGCGTACCCCGCCAAAAGCCTTTGACACCCTCCGTTCGATATGTATGCTGCACACAACCGGTGAAATGTTGGAACTTGTACCTGCGCATCGCGGATCAGCTCTCGATCATTCTCGCCTTCGAAGGAAGAGCCTCGTACACTTGCATGCGCGTCTTGACCGAATCGAGAGGATACTAAGCCCCGGTGTCAGCAGGTGGTCTGAACTAGGAGCTCACGAAGGCGGGGCAAGGCAAATCAATTACCGCAGCGATTGTGGAGAGGATGCTGCTACTACTAGCAGCGATCTCCGTCCGATATTGCTTCACCCAATGCCTTGGTTTCGCGCCTGGGCCCTCGACAACTGTGGGCGCCCGGCCATCGTACTGCTGTTGTGGAGTATGAGATTCGGGCATGCTTGGATAGGAGGAAGCGGTGCGCTCGGCCAAAGACCTCGACGCGCTGGATCGTCAGAGGCCTCCAACAATGCGTCGCTATTTCGCCAGGAACCAGTAATACTCCATGAAGCACCGCAGCTTATCACTCTTCCAAGCTCGGATAACAACCGGAGCGGGAGAACAAAGAGCCGCGAGCTTCTCGGGGTTGTGCACAATGGACCTCAAAGAAAATTGTTGTCGTTGAGATCTCTTCGGGATGCAGTGGGCGAGGAGGACGAAGACACACTGCGGGGCAAGTCGTGTCAACAGGRAAAGGGTAAGTGTGTGGGATGGGCAGTCAGTCAGTATTAGACTGGGATGGAGGAGAGATGCGTGTAAGAGTGGACGAATAAGGTAAGAGCATGTACAAAGTAATGATGAACGTGATAGGTCTCGGATTGGTCCAGTGGGAGTGGACCCTAGGCCCCAAACGGATTTTGTGGGGAAGCCCATGCCCGGCAAAGGAAAAGGGCAGCTGTCATTCGCCAGACCTCTGCGTCTAGTGCGCTCTCTCCTCAAGCCACATGCGTCTTATCGTCAGGAAAGATACGGTGCGGAGATACGACACCATCTCAGGACCCTTGTAGGAAGTACTTTCGGTCAGTAAGGTATGGAGCACACCTCGTACAGGCTGTCGCGTGCAGGTTCCTGATTGTACAAAATAGAAGGCTACCTTATGTAGGTACAAACATCAGGTGAGGAGTGGAAACGCCCGTCACCAATAACTTTTAAGGGTACGAGTGCTGGTATGCGTCGCGTCATTCAGAGACATAAAGAACCACCAAGGAACATCCAAACAGTATCTTGGTGATTCATTCGCGAAATGCGATCAAACGGTGCAAGCCTGCCCATGGGTATCAAGAAACCACCTTCGCCAAGACCTGTTTCAAAAGGTCGATGCAATGACAAATGCCTCCATGCACCCACAAATGCAGCATGTGGAAGGGACGCCACCTGTCATAGGCGAGCGAACTTTGACAAACAATGGCCAACTTTTCAAAACTCCATCCTAAATGCATCAATCTTCTCCTGCCATGCATGCAATAATCGACCAAGTTGAGAAAATGAACGGGATGTGTTTGATGGGGCAAACCGCAGACTTCGTTGTTGCCCAAACAATTGGAAAGAATCAAGATGATATCGGAGACTGGCCAAAGGTTTTGGATGTGGAACCACCATTGCTGTAGACAATGGTGCGATGACACTCAGACAGCCGTATGAAGACCAAAGAAGAGACTCTCAGCAAAGGAAAGCGAAACTTTGGCTCTGCTTCAAAGGTATCAGAACCCCTTCAGTCCAAAATGACCGGATCGTCCTTGCGGGGCGTCCGCGGCACATAATGTTCGCCTTGGGCTATTGGAGCAACGCTTCTTAGCTCGTTAGACGGAAGTCCGTTATTTGGCAGGCCATATGAGCCATATGTCAATCTTGGATCTCGAAAGACAGGTCGACTAGACCATGTGKCAGGCAGCCCATAAGTATTATAAGTTTCAGGGCCGGAATTTATTACTTACCGTTCTTGCACATGGCTTGACCCTTGGGGTTCTCCTGCCAAGGGTGTATATCCAAACCTCTGCTTTCCGGGAGCAATGTCGGGTTCGGTCCTTTCGGTCAAATACCTGGCCCCTCTGGCGGGGAGGTGTGCGCCTCGATCCAGTCCCTCGCGGCCATAGACGAGCGAATCATCAAGTCGATATACAGCCTCGCGGCTCGTCGCTGGTCTATCTCGATCCACAGGGTATGTCTCCAACACCCGGGGTTCCTGGCGGTTAGCGAGCGGTACTGGCACATCAAATATGTCATGGCCGCGCTTGCCAATGGTTTGACCAAGAGGCCGCTTTCCCTCGGTACCAAAAGRACGGGACGTAAGCACATGGTTATGGTCATGGATGTCACGGCGTATTGCGTCTGGCACCTGAGGAAGATGGGCTCCTTCAAATGGGGACCTTTGTTGTTCAGACAAATCAGCCACTCTGCGGCGTTTCACAGGGATATATACGATCCGATCTTCCTGTGAAACTCGATGAGCCGGATCAATATCATCGAGCGGGATGAGATCCCCGGGGACTCGGTTAATTCCCCTGGTCTGCCCTTGTGGAAGGGGCCCAGGCCCCTCGAGCGGGAGACTTGTGTTGTATCGGGCCCCTGAGCCATGTTGAGGATGACTACCATGCTCAAAAATCGGTTGAGAGGGACTATAACTAGCATTTCCCTCAGGCGTCTGAAAGGCATCTACTCTCCCTGAAAAACCGAGTTGAGGTCCCACTCGTGGCCTATATTCAAGGCTTCTGCGCATAATCTTTCTGGGAGGTTCATGCGATGGCATAACCGTCCTTTGATGATCTTCTGGGTACGGATGAACCAATTGGGGAGGCCTATTCTCCTTGTAGACAACTCTGTCTGCTGTGACATCTTCGAAAGTGGCTCGATTCACCAAGGGCTGAGTAGCGGATATCCACGTCTGAACTGGTTAGTATAAAAAAAGATGATACGGTAGACGTCGACTCGAGACATGGTGTCGCGAAACTGTCTGTCGATATTGTCATGGCCGTAACTTACTGGGGTAGAAGGAGGATGATCGACCATCCGACCTGCCGACGCGCGGGCTTCCGAACTGCGGTAGCCTTAGCATCTTTAAATTTGACCTGGGATGACACTCTGGGAGCCTCACCTGCCGGCAAAACTGTTCATTGCACCACTGCTTCGGGAATGACTGTCACTAAAGAGCCTTAATCCAGCTTTAGCCGTGGAGAATATGTCCAAGCCCCTGGGAGAAGCATTAGTAGTCTGTAGACTGTTATCGTACCCACGAGAGCTCTGCTTTAGCTCGTCCCGAACAGCTTGGTAGCGAGCAAATCCTCGGCGGGTCAGCGCTTTTGCTTTTTGTGGTCGAGCTGGCTCGAGGTAGACACGTCGAGTTCCAGGGTGAGAAGATCCGGTCTGTGCCTCTTCGTAATCTTCATCTTCAGTGGTATATGCCAGTTGTTTGGGGTCCATGAGTTTTGAGACGGAGTGAGCATATTCCTCCTTGGTGATAATCTCCACGCTCGATTCCCTGTCACGGCCAGTATCCTCTTCCGACGCATTTTTGCCACTGTCATCGTCGTCATCATCATCGTCGATGATGACAACTTCCCGGATGACATCTTCGAACTCTGGCCGGTGGTTCCCGCCTTCGCCTCTCCACTCGGCAATCTTAGCCAAGCAGTCTTTCTCGATCATTGCTCTCGCCGTGTTCCAATCGGTCAATTTCAGATATCTGTCATAGTGGGTATAGACATGACGGATATGCGCATTTACAGCAAGTCCCACGCGACGAAGAAATGGGATATTGGTTGCAGTACCTACTCTCTTCACACCCTGGACACATAATATTAGCTGCGTCGATTTTGGGGAGCCTCATCAACCGACCAGTTTGAACGAATGCGAAACGATCTTCTCCACATTTCTGTCTGGAATGTAGGGAAACAGATCCTTTATAGCATTGCGAGCCTTTTCGTTCACCTCTTCTTGAGACAAATAGGGTGACATGAACGCAGAAGCGGCAGCTTTAGCTGCCGAGGCCGAATTGCCATAATTACGGATTGACACGATACGACCATTCGGGCCTGGAACGTATCCCAAATCCCAACCAGCTTCTTCCACGACAGAGCTGTCGAAATGAAATCCGACTCTGTGGACTTCATTGGAAATGCTGTTTCTCGTGTCTCTCAAGTTGGTCTTTTGCAGGTCAGGCTCAGGACAACCTACAACTTTGGGAGTAGAGACATACCGAAACAGTATAAACCTGTTTGTTTTTGGACCTTGAAAGTTCTTTGCATGCTTGGGTGAGTTCCCGGTTCCCTGCAGGCACAAATGTATATCCAGGCGGTGGCTCCTCTGTGAAATAGATCTAACATCTGTGTTTCAGTACCATTATCTGCCACACGACTTACTGCCCGCGACAGGTAACGAACCTGAGTGCGAAGCTTTTTCTTCTCTTGGGTAATCTCCTCAAGGACAACCTTGTATTTCTTCTTCTTGCGTGTTAGACTCTCTGCCAGGTATCCTTGTGCAGGTCGTTCCGACAATGCACGAGGCGCCGCTTCGAGCGCCATGATCACCCTCTACATGAACCTCCCCTTTCGATATGCCTTGTCTGTTTACTTGTCATAGCTGTTCAGAGCGAGTTAGCAAGTACAGTCAAGGAGACAGAATCACTGTCTCTTTGAGGATGCAAGTTCAAGAGCGATTTGCCATAGTCCGTGCTTTTTGGACTTTGGCAGAATGCCCAACAGAGACAGTTCATGTCAGGACGCGACAGTTGTGTGTGGAAGACCAGGCTCGCCAGACGTCAGCGAGCCTGGAAGGAACCGAGGGTGCGAAAGTGGGCGCGGCGAATGCCGTCCAAAGCTCTCTACGTCTTTTTGTCATTTCACATGCATAAACACTATCTGAAGCACATATCTGTCTGGTGCTTTCTCCTACAGTGCGCAGTCATTGTTTTTTAAGATGGCGATGGCTTCGTCAAATATTGATATCATCCATGCCTATCGTCATTTATACCGTCAATCCTTGCGTGCCGTCCAGTTTGCTAAACCGTCGCGCTATGTAGCTCGAGACCGGTTGCGCATGGCTTTTCGGAAAGGGTCGGCTGCAGAATATGACCCGGAAAGGATAAAAAACACACTGACATTTCTGGACGGAGCAATACGGGAAGCGGGACTGGAACATAAGATCATAAAGCGGCTCATGTATACTTGGTGGTATGAGGATTTCAGATTTCGAAGGCCAGAAGCGTATGTCCAGTGTCTGTTATTGTGCTTTCATCGTAGCTAACAGCTGTGCAGACACCTACATAAGTACAGTGAGAGAGAACTACATATCAAAGATACATCCATGGACCATTTCTACGCTACACTGGACGCATTGAACGATAGTATGGGCATGTGCTTGCGTTGATGCCACCATAACATCTAGCTAGAACGCTGTTTCGGCGTCCAAAACCAACCGGCAGACGGGCAGGCGCAGTCCCTGATGTGCGAAGCAGGAGTTGCACCTTTGTCAAAGCTGATAGGGGTCAACAACCGATACGGTTACTACCTGAAGCTGCGGCCTTTATACAAATAGTGGCTGCAGACATGAATCCCGGGTCAGGAACCACATGTTCAATGAGTTATGACTTTCTTCAGCCTGCGGCTCCACACCGATCAGTCAACAAAAGAAGAACTATGCACKCAGCGGCATATCGCTACATAAAGTCGTCCTCGAAATCGGAATTACGATCCTGATTACTAGATGCCGCCAATGCATCGTCGGTAAAGATGTCATCATAAGCGTGATCGCGCTGCCATGCTTTCTCCCTCCTCTCCCTGGCAAGACGGGCCTCTTCTTTCCGCTACAGTCCAACGAGATTATTAGCGAGTCTATGGGGTCCTGAGTTTGGTCAAAGAGAGGCAACATACACGCTCCAGTTGGGCAGCTTGATCCTTCTTGCGGAGCTCCTTGAGCCTGTCTTCTTTCTCTTGTCGGAGGTCTGGAAACTTCTCCACTTTGGTCTTGTTCAAGCGGTTGACGATGGCGTTCTCCCGCTGTACCACGAGAACACGTCTCACCTGAACGAGAAAGGGCATTAGAGCTGCGATAGTATAGCAAAGCCAGTTCACGTTTCAGCCATACCTTTGACTGATCTTTGAAGCCAACCTGACCGACTGCCATGCTGCCATCCYTCTTCAGGTTTGACCAAGGAGTGTATATTATCGTGACATTATCCTTCTTGTTGCCTGAAATCAATGATAATCAGACGAATCCTGCCAGTGTATGGA
>BCIG01000070.1:0-12584 GCA_001599915.1 Symbiotaphrina buchneri | reverse complement strand
CCCGCCATCATCACCTGGCTCGCCTCGCACGTCACAGGACGACATAAACGCGCGTTCGCGCTCGCCATTGCGATCGGTGCCGGAAACCTTGCGGGCGCGGTGCCGGTGTGGTTTTATCGTGTGAGCGATGCGCCGAGGTTTGTGCTGGGGCATTCTATTGAGTTGGGCCTCGCGGGGATGGGGTTGCTGGTCGTGGCGCTGGTGACGTTGCTGATGCTGGCGCGGAGGAAGATTGAGAAGATGGTCGATGGGGCGGCGGAGAGGAGGTTGAGAGAGCTGGAGTTTGAGAAGGTTGCGGTGGCGAGATATAGGGCGAGTGGGCAGGCGAGTCGGAGGGCGGAGGATGAGGCTGCGTTTGGTGGTGGGGCCGGGGAGAGGGGAAGGCTCGACTCGGTGTGAGAAGGAGGGAGGGGTGGAAATGCATTTGCGTGGAGTTGTGTGGTAGACTTGCCTGTTTTTATAGACCCGTGTACTTGGAGGAGCGCGTCACTGTGTGTGGAGATGAGTATACATACTATTTAATATTGCGACAATGTTACTGCATCCATCATGGGGTACAACCTCTCCTCTACTGCACTCAACCCAACTTATTGCCGCCAGGAGCCAGTGTTGATCCGTAGAAAATCAGGACTCGGAAGCCTCATATCTGATCAGATATAGTCACTGCCTCGGGGATTGACTGCAGCATAGAGGCTCCGAGTATGTAGTCCCAGAAAAGATGAGTATTATATATATATTATGTCAACCCGTAAGGTATCCAACGAAGCGCAGGTTAGTGACGTTTTCGAGCCAGCACACCTTACCAAAGACCGCGGATAAACAGTTTTCCGGGCCTTTCAACATAGACGAAGTAGTGCACACAGTGAACCTTACTTTTCTCAATCCTGCTTCCGCCAGAAAGCTGGCTGCGCAACAGGTTCCGCGCCCTCAAGTTTGGGGTGTGCTGCTCCCATTCAACCGGACTTTCCCCATGGGCGAGGCGGAGCCACGGTCACCAGTGTGACCCCAACCCCACATGGCGCCCTCCCCCGCAACCTGGCACCTGGGCGCAACGAGAGGAGCGGAATGCATTCCGCGCATGGATTTGGCACGTTGAGAATAGACAGGTTTAGCAGCGAAACATATGAGCGAGAAGGAGCCTTTGAGGCTAAGGTTAATACAAGGTCTGTAGGGCAGACGAGCAGGGAGCGAGCGCGCAATTGGTTCCGCGCTGTAGGGTCGTTCCCCAACTTCAACCCACCTTATCGTACTTGTATAGGGGTCCCACCCCCGCACCTCCTGGACGGTTGAGTTCCTTGCATTTATTTCCATCTCGGATCCCTTCTTTACTTCCTCCGGTCCTCCAAACAATCTCTCGTCCTTATCTCTCCTTCCAATTTCCCATCCAGTGATCCGAGCCATTCCCATCCACCGCACCCAACCACTTCTCCAACCTCTCATTCCGCTCTCCACACCCGCCCCAAGCACCCTTTCACACTCAACCATGCCCTCCACCCCCCTCACAGTCGGCTACATCGGGCTGGGCAACGCCGGGTGGCCCATGGCCGCGAACCTGCCCAAAGCCGGATTCCACATGGTCGTGCGCGACGCCGACGCCGCGCGGGCGGAGAAATTCGCGACCGAACTTCCCAACTCCAAGGTCGCGCCCGCGGGGCCCGAGGGCTTCAAAGACGTCGATGTGTTGATCACGATGCTGCCGAATGGAAAAGTCGTCCGTGAGGTTTTGCTTGGCGAGGAGGGTGTGGCGAAGGGGTTGAGGCCGGGTATGTACTGCTAGTTTCGTTCTCTTCCCTGTCTTCTCTCCCTGGGGCTTCTGTTGCAATGCTGCGGGTAAAGGAAAAAGATGCTAATTCCAGTCTGTGGGGCACAGGCACCGTCGTCGTAGACACCTCCAGCTCCTCGCCCTTCGACACGCGGGCGCTAGGCGAGGACCTGAAGAAGCTCTCGATCGACCTCGTCGACTCGCCCATCACGCAGGACTACCTCGGCGCGGTGTGGGTGGCGGGCGCGACCCTGATGATCGGCTCCGACTCGGAGGCGGCCATTGAGAAGGCCATGCCTGTGCTTAAGGCGATGAGCAAGTATACTTTCGTCATGGGCAAGCTGGGTAGTGGATAAGTCTTCCTCTCTCCCACCCTCGTAATGGCTACGGTGGAGGGTGTTGAAAAGAGGACGTGGGGAGCTGACTGAGACAGTGCACGCATTTGATGAAGACGCTGAATAACTACACGTCTATTGGGAGTATCATCGCGCTGTGCGATTCCCTGGTCGTGGGACAGAAATTCGGCCTCGATCCGCAGACGATGGTCGATGTCATGAACGTTGGCACCGGGCGGAATTTCTCTACCGCGTATAGCATGCGCGACGAGGTACGTGTCCTCATCCACAGACACAAACCAACCATGCACCTTCCCCTCCCTCTCCCGCCCAACCCCACCAAATACCCAACCCCTAGTCTCAGTCAAACTAACCTCCCTCCCCTTCCCGGGGGTCACAGGCGCTCACGCGCAGCTACGCCTCAGGCTACCAGCTCAGCCTGCTACTAAAGGACTGCCGGATCGCGCGGGAGCAGATCGAGGCCGCGGGGCTGGACAGCCAGCTGCCTGCGCTTGCCGAGAAGTACCTGGCCGATGCGCTGGAGCATGTTAAGCCGAATGCGGACCATACGGAGTGCTTGAAGGATTGGGAACGCAGGCTGGGGATTACGCTCAAGACGAGTGAGAAGCCGAAGGAGAAGGTTGTTGAGGAGACGGGATGGAAGGCTTGAGTCAGCGGAGGAGAGAAAGGTGGGAAAGGTGTGTGGTGCTGGTGCGCAGAAGAGCGCCGCTAGGGAGAGTGAGTCAGGGCTTTGCAGGGGAGGTGGGATGTTTGGTGTGTAAAACGTGAATCAGAACTGCACTTGGAGGCAATGAATTGGATGGGGCGCTTGACAACGACCTGCGAGGTCCACTGAATCATACATTGTGACTCACGCCATGTTTGCTGTTTGCTACAGCTGCCCCGTGAATGGTTTACCCCTCAACCCCTGATCTCCAGCCCCTTTTCGCACGGCGAATACAAAAGGAGGGCGTTCCCACATAGAGTAGCCCAACCAAGGCCGCTTTCCAAAACTCACCCATCTTTAGACTGCCGCTATATTTTATATATATCTGGACCTCAATATATCCACTCTCTTTTTTTCGGCTTAGCTTTCTCAATCAACCTTCTTCCCATCGTGCAAGTACACTCCGCGTTCAGCTTGGTGTCATTTATATGGAGTATATACACCCCTGCGTCACGCACCCACGCCTCACCCGCGGAAGGGGTCAGGTGTCTCACTACAACCTATGGCTGTGGCCTGCGGCAACTCTTTCAGTCCGGTCTGGGGACTCCAAAACCGCTTGCTCTCGCAACGCTGCAACGCCGTGCGATCCGCACGAATCCCGTGACTGTGCAGAGGGCGAGAGAACGTCGAAAATACGCCCTTGTGAGGACTGCCTGAGGCCGGAGCTCTGCATTCACCTCCAAGTCGACGACGAAGGACTCCGCGTATGCCACTTGTGTCGGGAGAAGAACAAGCCGACCACAACACCTCGTTGCCGGAGAGAAGAGTGAGTCTGTCTCGGTCAACGGAACTGCCGTCGTGTGCGCCGCAGGGCGTCTGTAATTGTGCTGAGGGCGAGAGAACTTCGGAAACACATCCTTTCGAGAAATGCTTGCGGTCGGAGGTATGCATCCACCTCCAATTCGACCACGGAGGACTCCGTATATGCCACCTGTGTCGGGAGAAGAACAAGCCGACCACAACACCCCGTTGCCGGAGAGAGGTTAAAGATCGATCCAACCCACTACGCGGCATTATATAAGTCCGCAGAGGCGCTTTACGCACCTCAAAAGTTACTTTCAGGCGCTCAACAGGGTGGGCGGCCTTTTAAAGGCGTACCCCAATTCAACCGGGGGTTGAGCCCTTACGAGGTGGATCATTGCCCGAATTTCGGGGCAACATGGGAGTCTGTGTCAGTCAACAAAGCTTCGACACGTGCTGCAAATGAAGCGTGTGACTGTGCAGAGAGTTAGACTACTCGGAAACACATCCTTGCGAGAACTGCCTGAACAATCAGACACAACCGACAGGCAGTCAGAGACAGCCCACGGTGGCTGTCTACGGCCCAAAGGCACGAGTGGTGCCAAAGTTGTGTCCGGCGCTTCTGCCACGAGCCTCTCGGGAACTTTGAGGACTGCCACACAGAGGGTTCAAAACGCCGCTGCACGTACTGCGCAAAGGGGAATCGCAACTGCTACTCTAAGCGACTCCCATGCTCTTCCCATGCGTCCAGTCTGTCTATCCGTTGCTGGCCCCAGTACGTGTTCAGCTCTTCAAAAGGACAGAGCTGGCGCCCCGGATTCCCCGATGTTCTCCACTCAAGGCAGGGTTGCTGCTACTATCGGGGACTATAGGATATCTCCTTGCTAGTCAAGCATAGCCGCGAGGGCCTTCATCAAGGCTGGGGAGGGGTTGACCGTCGCGTACGTTTCGGCTTCAAAGAAGTATTCAACCCGCCAGGAATACTGCCAAAAGAGCGGGGACTTCGAGTGCACCTGCGCGCTTTGCCAAAAGGAGAGCGAGATCAAATCTGCTGCGGTAAAGCAGATCAATCAACAGCTTGGCAGATACGACAAGAAGAACGACGGCGTCATGGTCCACAACGCATCGGCAGATGTCGGCCGGCTGCCCTGCAAGACCAAGCCAGACAGAACAACAGACCGGGGCCGTTGTCAGGAACACAGCAGTGACCACAGGGAGGATCTACGGAGGTGAGCCTGAGTATTGGCGCGCCAGTCAGTGTCCCCGAGACCAAGCCGCCTGCAGAACTGCTTCAACCGAAGGATTACTGCCTGTGCGAGAGCGGATACAGCAGCTTGGATTGGAAGATGATACCCTTAAGCAATACCCTGCTCACAGAACTCAACGCACTGGCTTGGAAAATGCGTCCAGTGTATCCCTTGTGTTATGCGTCAATCGCTGGGCTCGATAGTTGACTAGTCAACCTAGATATGGACGTTGAACTCATGGGCGTAGGTCATGGGCTTTCAAATGCAGTTAGAAAGATCTCCGTTTACATCCGCCGCGGCCGAAAATTTTGGACGGCCTCAACGAATCCAGCGTCGCCGAGTCAGACAACCTTGAGTACCAGAAACACTTCCAGCAACTACAGCGGGACACCATCCGAGGCTCGTCGCGTATCTTGAGCTACCTGCAGTGCGTGGACGACCTCGGTCTTCACCCAGTCACCTTTAGACAACGGAAATGTTGTGGTGGAGCTTCCTCCGCCCACCAGGCGTTACGGATGGTTTGCCGATCTGGTCATCTTCTTCGTTAGTCAAAGGATTCCGGCCTTCTTGCCTTGAACTACTCGATCAGCTCAGGCCTCTGCTGTGACCGGGGATAGTATAACACTGACGCCTGCAGTAGATAGAACAGAAGAATGAACGGGACTTGAATGTGCCGCTGCTCTGCGGAGCTTTGCTTTGTACTTGTTCCCGGGCTGCTGCGGCATGGGTTTTGTTTTGCTGTCTGCAGGTGGAGTTGTCCTTAACGGCAATTCAGCCACGGAAGTAGAGCAACCTGCCGCAAATGATCATGGTATCACGGTATCATACCTCGAGGACGCAGCAGGAAAAGCCAGAGATCGTGCAGCAAGACTAGCTGCAAAACCTCTCGCCGGTTACGGGAGTAAGAACGACACCAGGTATAGAATCGACGTCGAGGCTCGCAGTGACGAGCATAAGCAGGCGGTAAACTCCTCGAAGGACTTTGACAGGCTCTTTGGAAGGTTATGGGCCTCTTCTGGATATCGTACTGCGTCGAAYTCGAGTGGACCAGCATTGGACTGGACGCTTATAGATGTGGCTGGAGGGAGGGTAGGAAAAGCATAGAGGCGGTGCTGATACCCATGGGAGGGGCATCTGCAGGCGGTAAACTGCTTGATGAAGATGAACGGAAAGATGTTATATCAGGAAACTGTAAAGCCGAAATATGTGGTCTTGATGAGAAAGATGGAACGTTACGCGAAGACCACTGGTGCTCAGGGTCTAGCGGAAGGAGGGAAGATGTGGCTCCCCAAGCTCAAGCCTGAGATCCAAGAGAGGGATTTGGATCCCCCACAGCTACGCAAGTCYGATGAAGAGCTCCTTGACATTATGCGGTCTCTACGCCCTTAGCGACGGACACCGAGCTACTCCACACGCGTGAGAGCAGATTGACCAGAACAAATTATTGTTAAGTCTCAAAGCCTTCAAGAAGAGCGGAAAACCGTCAATCGAGGAAATTTGGGCCGAGAAAGGCACACGAGTGACCAAAGCGTTAATGGAGACATTCTTTACAAAAGAAGAACTAGGAATGCCCCACAGAGTTATCGAAGCTGAACTGGAAGAGATCGGTACCAGAGTCAAAGAACTTAGAGATGAGATCAATGCAGCACGTGCCAAAGGGTACATTTTGGCTCCACAGTGATGACAGCAGAGAACACGTCTGAAAAGGCAAGCTCCCATGCAAGACCGGAACCAAGGGGTTTTCACAGAATGGTAGATGCGGCTATCGGACACGTGAGGACGCACTTGATCGAAGGTCCCACAGAAAAGTATCCTGACCGCGAGCTATTCAACACAAGACTGGTGGAAAAGCACAAAGCCTCCGGCGGGAAGCATAAAACCGTCGACAGACTGAATGAATGATTCAATGCGAAGGCAGATGGCCTAAACAAGCTCAGGAAAGAGCCTCTTCCCAGATTGAAGAACGAAGAGCGAGACAGACTTTGTCGAATGGGTTGCTAGTGCCAGGCATGATACGGCAGGCCCGAATTCCGTTGCGGCCCTTTCCAAGCTGGCGTTTTCGGGAAGTTGCTTTGCGATTTGTTCTGGCAGAATGGCTTTATCGGCAYGCTGAAGACCAACAGAGAAGAGGGATATATACACCAGCATACAGATGGAATCCGACGTGGAAAAGCAACGACGACAAAACCCGTTATTGCTCTTGCCAATAGACCCGCGGCTTGCCAAAGCGCTGTTGACAAATACAGTCAGTTATGAGGACAAGGTAGGCCATTTGAGCAGGGTCTTCCGTCCGTTGAGTACACGCCTAGCTGTGTATTTGCAGACTGCTGCGACGAAGGATAAAGCGGACTGTTTGTCTAGGCCTGACACAACCGAGCTTCTATACTCGAATCGACATCCTCGTCAGCATGTATCCGCTCATCGGGATGGTATTTAGTATCAACGAAGCCCGCGTCGTGATCCGCTTCAGCCCTGCGCTGGAAAAAGGGGACGAGAATCAGGCTGAGAAATGCGTCCATCGCATTGGTGAACGTAATGAGACCCTCTCTACTGGTTCTTTGCTCCTGGTACCATCGATGAGATGATCCGTTACCGTCATCAGTTTCAATCAGATTCCCTACAAGCCCTCCGAGACGCCGCGAATGAGACTGCGGTTGACGCGACAGCAATTCTGCGTGTGAACGGCTGACACTGTCTGAGCTTCAGCCACCGGACCGACGCCTAAGCTTGCAGCATATCTTAATATGAAGGACACCAACGAGCTACGCACATACCTCACGGAGTTGATAGAGAGACCCTACATTTCTGAATGGTTCAATTCGCGCAAGAAAGGCTTTGGTGTGATAGGGCGCAACCAAGATATGTTCTATCAGGCCAAGCACATTTTCGATCAACTTACAACACGACGTAGTTTGCTTAACGATGTCTATCTGACCGAGCTCTCGTTATCCCTCCCAGAGTCACAATATCCTTACAAGGACTTCCCTCGTGCACACACGAGCTAGATGGTAACGATGGCACACATGATCGATGATAGCCCTTCCTATTACACCAGCACCTCTTCAAACCAGTGACACGACGTACATCTTCGATGATCGCCATCTAGAAGATTACCACTGTGCGTACTATGTCCTCCGAGCTTTGTGGAAGGAGGCATCCGAGTCCCGTAAGCTTCTGAAGGCCGCCGACCCCAAGCAGAGCCGAGTACAGGTCAAGCCCGCTCCGGGTGCTTTCTACTACACAGAGATTAAAAAGCTTGGCCTGGAAGGCCTGGAAGAGAGAACTGACCCCACAAAAGCGAATCCCAAGATCATGCAGTTTCTAGACATCAAAGAACCCATCGTACATGAAGACTCTGCAGGGTCGGACAAGGATCAAGAGGTCGCCATACCAACAGACGAGCAGATAGATGCGGCGGAGCAAGGTTTTACCCAGTCTTTTGCGAATACGCCCGGCACTCGAGGACAATTCTTATTTTGCCCCGCTTGATCCTGCCACCAAGGCAGAGTTTCTTGAACGGATAGGAAAGAAGGCCAAGATTGTTTTTCCTGTCTATAACCCGATGGACCTCGATGACAAGAGGGCCATGTTACAAAGCTTAGGATGAGAGATATGGTTGGCATGCACACATGGTTCGTTTTACAAGCTGTGCATTATCGAAACTAGACGACCCGGGGATCCTTAGAGGTTTGGAATGGAAGCAAGGTTGGGTTTGAATGGTCATGTTGGCAAAAGAGCCATCAACAATGATAGGGGACGAGAACGTGGAATTCTGGGAAGAATTCCCGGAATACATCTTCATCAGTCAGAAAGTGGTAATCCTATGGCCACCGACCAAGTCATTCGATCAGAATTCCGTGTCAAGGTGAAGACGTCGAGGGCAGTCATTGCCTTCAAGAATTCCGAGACGTCTCAATACGAAATCCGAATCGGCTTGCAAGGGGTAGATTCCGAGTAGAAGGATACGTCTAGGTTCACGTTCGTCCCAAGATAGTCAGATCGACCAGGGGTTCAAGAGTTCCCGTTGACACAGATGTACCCAAATTTCGGCCAGATTCTGCTGATCTTCAAGCCCTGATTGATGGAAAAGTATTGGGCAGATTTTTCTCATGACTAAGACAACAAAACATTATTTTCAGATTCAAAACCCCTCCCGTACAGTCGATGTGAGTATCCATCTATCCACAGGTCGTGGTTTTGACGTGTGGTTCGCGTTGTTGACGCAAGACAGAATCAAGATCCCAGTGATTCGAAGGTCATGGCTTAGAAACACCAAGGTTGAGTTCTTCTGGCCGCGACAGAGACCAGGAGCTGGGCTAGGATCATGTAGGGAATGATGGTCAAAAGCAAACCTGGAGATGCTGCTTAGAAGGCAGAATTAGGGCCTGTTCCCTCTTCCGCCTCAAGCAACACAAGAGTCCAGAAAAGGGGAGACCGTTGCAGGCGTCCGGCTATGGTAAGGTTAGAGGAACCCGGGAGCTAATCTGACTCGACAAGGAGCGCGGGGGGTTCAACCGTTGTAGAATGAGCAATATTTACCATAGAGACAAGTAGAAGATGTTTGGGTGACGGGGTGTGTGCTCAGAAACCAATTGGCCGGCGTGCAGGAGCAGCTGGCGCAACAATACAGTCTTGAGACTGAGCAACGCCGGCTCAACGACAGGGTGTTCGAGCTGCTTGAAGAGTTGGAAAGGTTCAAGCCGTGGGTGGTGGATCAAGAGATGGCTGCCACGGAACTGTGGAACTTTTCCGATGAGAAGAAGATACTCCTGCGCAATCTTGAAAGCCCAAGCTACGATGAGACACTCGAAGCTTGCAATGCAGTTGGGGTGGAGGGACGTCGAGACTGCTGTCATAAAATCAGTCGGAGTTGTCAAGGCTACTATAAACGCAATCAAATCTACCCGACACATCTGCGCTGGTCATGAAAAGGGCGGAGAATATCCCTCGCGACTGCCTGTGCTTGTCCCTTCCGGGGGACAAGACGAATACGAAGGTCGGGTAGGCCGGGAGGGGGTTTCGGCAGACCAGCTGCTCGAGATTCTATGCAACGATCTTGCGCGGCGATATCTGAAATCCGGGCCGGTGGCCTTTCCCTTCCGATTATCAGGCCCATGGCCATCCGTGCTGAGCTACAAAAACGTGTCCGATCTCGCAGAATCATGGTTTCAAGACTGGAAAGCTTCGTCTTGGATCCCTTACAACAGCGTTAGAGCATCCGCGGGCACTCGTTACTGTTCGAAGCTTTCAGAAACTCGGCACAGCCTTTGAGAAGTGTTAGAATATCTTGGGATACTCGCTTTCTGTGTGAAAAGCGTTCTTCGAGCGAAGGCTATTCAAGGATCCGCCTCCTACTTTCTCCACCGCCAGCTCCACGATGGAGAMTGCTTTGCCGCAAACGGCGGAGAAGCGGCCCCCTACCTCTCCTCCACCAGAGGAGCCCTCCTGAAGACGGTTGGAGCCAGAATCCCCTTTGAGCGTGACGCCCCTCCCGCCACAAGGGGACATTACTTCTTACGAGTCGATTGGAGATATCCCTCGGGTTTGGGGGAAATACCGCATCGTGGCCGAAAAGGCTTTTGAGGGTTACGAAGCCCTCCGGGCAATACTTGCGGCCGGTGGCCGTGTCTTTGACATTCTCGATAGGGGCGCCCCTGGGATTGCCGGCATCCCCGATACAGTCCGTGACTCCGCAAGGGTATCAACGGGGATTAGCAGATGACCAGGATAAGAAAGATGGAGATGGGTAAGAAGAGAGAGAGGTGGAAGAGGAGGACTGGAGGAGGTCACTAGGGAAGCCAGCACTATCTCCGAGTATATCTCCAGAATTCAGAATGTCACTCCATACCAAGACAGGCTCATCCGCTTTCAGGAACGCTTTGAAAGCCTGCCTGCGTCGGAGTATCAGTTGGATATTCAACACCTGCTGGTGGATCTACGAGGAGATCTCCTGTTGTTGCAAGCACTACCGAAGTTCGAGGCTAGGCTTGCCGAAGGCTACCAGATGGTTTCTGAATGGCAAGGAGGAAAAGGCTGGATGGTGGGACTGTGACTCTGAGAGCGCTTACTCTGCTCTAGGAACGTTCTCGTCAGCCATCAGGTCAAGCTAGACATTAGGACACAGGTTGGTGGATCAAAGCGTGGCGCTCTCTCACCTATTATGCTTTCGTCGTTATCTTATTTATGCTTTCTTCTGATATGCCATCGGGACGATGGTTTTCTTTCATTGGGCGGCAATTGATAGGGATCATGGACTGCACTAGCTTGATCATATGACTTAGTCCTGGTCACTATGCTTACGCTTAGGTAGTACCTTACCTTATTCACTATATAAGCATATAAGCTCTTAGTGACTAGATAGCTTAAAGAATCAACCTTCATCACCACATTCATTCCTGATCCACATCATTGACGTGGGAGCATTAGGTGCATCGAAAGACTTAAAGCAATGATAATCCTAAACAATGAATTGTCTACTAAGCTTGATTCACCCAATCATCTATTCACCTAATCACCTAATCGCCGGTCCGGAATTTGACAAACAAGACAAGGAATAATGGCAAAGATGCGACAGCGTCCAATTCGACGTGAACAAGATCCTCGACCTCGATCCGTTCTCAAGGCCCGTCGATGACTTGACATTCGCTTTGCTGAACATCAATGCACTGGACTGCATTGTGCACCCCGAGTTCCGAGTTCTTTTCACCGAACGCTCCTCATATGATAGGAAATCCCGCTCGCCCCTGTGATTGGTCAGAAACTTGCTCACCCACAAGAGCAATAAATCTTGCTCAAATGCGCGCTCCAGCGTAGCATCTGGCGTAATAAACGAAATACTAGCCTCTTTCGTTTAAAGAATCCCTGTAAAATAAATGTGCTCAATGGCCAAAGTTCAAGCCTGTGGGGTGACTGAGTACCCGGTAGTCAATGCAGATTCCGCCTCACGACAGCCATATAATTACTTCCTCCTGCGGACCACTTCCTAGCTTGCCTTTTTCTTCCAGATCGAACTTCGCCCACCACTACCCCCTCATAGACAAAGTTAACGCGTACAAGAGGAAGCCATGGATATGAGCATGAGCATGTCGCCTACAACAACGGCTATGAGCGATATGACGGCAACTGCAGCCTCCGCAACGAGCACTAGCGCCGCCATGAGCATGGGCGGGGATTCCGCCTGCAAGATCTCAGTAAGAAATATTTCAATCACGTTGGTCCCAACGTGCATCAGACCTGCGAAGCTAAACGGTTGGACGTCTTATAGATGCTGTGGAACTGGTACACCGTCGACTCCTGTACGCTTTTCGTTGACCCTGGACCATCCATCACAGTCTGACTCATATAAATAAGGCTTCCTCGCTCGCTCGTGGCATATTACGTCGCACGGCATGTTCGCCGGCTCCTGTATCGGGGTRATTATCCTGGTCATGGTCCTCGAGTTCCTCCGACGGCTAGGCCGTGAATACGATGCCTTCATCATCCGCCACGCCCGCGAAGAGAGACAGACCGCAGCGAAAGATGCTGGATATACAAATATCTCTACAATCTCTGGCTCGGATCGCGAAGAAGGGTCGTCCAGCAACAAAATAGCCCAACAATCGGACAGGGATCCATGCTCACCACCAGGCCCGGAAACGCAGCGCCCAATCCGGCCCACCCTGTTTCAGCAATCCGTTCGGGCCGTTCTGCATATGGTCCAGTTTGCGGTGGCATATTTCATCATGCTGCTGGCTATGTACTACAATGGGTACATCATCATCTGCATCTTCATT
>BCIG01000069.1:0-12643 GCA_001599915.1 Symbiotaphrina buchneri | reverse complement strand
GCAAGGGAGCCCTCATGAAGACCTCAAGGGAGACATCGCGCATAAGTGTGTCGAGATTCTCCATGGAGAAGTCTTCTGTCGAGTAAGTGATTCTGAATCGTTCTGAAGTTGTTATCTAATCGATTCTTTTAGTTCAACATTGGGTTGCAGCAGGATCCAGATGTGGAACATGAGCCCCAAATGTGCAGCGTGAATGTAAGTTCAGCAACTGGTGCCAGGAAGGCGTTAAAGGAGGAAGTTGATGACATCAAGAAGAAGCTTGAGGTTGCACAAAGGATGTGTCGGATGAGAATCTGGATTCTGGAGGCTGCAAATGCCGCTGAGCAGAAAGCTGGTGGCTTGATGCTGTTTGGAAGTTCCCAGCGGGTCCATTCTAGGCCACCCCAGATGCAAAATTTCGGCGCACCATGTTAGCGAATCTTGCTCGGGCCACTGGCGACTAGGAACCGACAACAGAAGAACTAGACCAGTTCACAATAAGGGGTATCGGGCAAAGGTCCGAGTCCGTCGAGTCCGTGGAGGCGACGAGGGTGGCGCTGTTGGTAGAACAAGCCAACATGTCCGGGCACCGCGACCCTAACCGAGGGACCCAGGTCCGGTGACTTTCACCCCCGCCAAGAGGGCTTGTTGGGTGGCAGCCCCACCCAAATTTCCTTCTTGTTAGGGGCCAAGTCACCACCTTCAGATCAGCAAGTTCGTTTCCGGGTGGCCGCTTATGAATCCATCCGCGACCACCTCGCTCCTACCTTTCTCTCCACCTCCACCACACCCCCCCCCCAATCGCTCTCTTTTGTGTAACCACCCCCATACCTGTACGACCAGACGCCTTATCAAGCGATCACGCCTGTGCCAGCCATGTCACAACCTGTATACAACAATCAGAAAGACCTCGAGAAGGCTCAGGAGGACGCGATCAACCTACACCTGACCACGCGGCCCAAGAACACCACAAGCGCGTACAAACTCTCGCAGGAGAAGTAGGTGGAGTTCTGTACGACACGCAAATTCGAAGATGGCCAGCTCGTCCATGAGCGAAAGCTGCTACTGTTTATCCAGGAGGTTATCCTGCTCTGTTGCACTGCACCGCATGGCAGGGTCGGCAAGTCCGGTACAAAGAAGAAGAAGCGCGCTGTCGGTCGGCCCTGCAAGAAGAGGGCCACCACTCCGATTCCTGCTCTGGCCACCACTTCCAGACCGGACGACGATATGGAGATGACAGCTGTGGATACAGACGGGGAGGAGCACATTGTTGCAAAGCTGCAGCCGCTAAAGTACGGCACTATGGAGGTGTAGGTGTTAGCAATTCAGGATCTATACAAGATACAGGTCTCCTGAGCTATTAACAGCTACCCAAACCCCCATAGGGTTGCTGTTGCATCCCTGCTGCAATCAATCAAACATGGTCAAGTTAAGCAGCGGTGTAATACGATGGAGGATTGCGTAATAGGTTTGCTGCTGGACAGCTATACAGAGAAGCAGATGTACAACCTCTGCAAGGCCTATATATGTATGACACAGTCAGTGGGCTCCTGGTATTGTATGCTGCTTGACTTCCTGGTTAGCCATTACTACCTTGTACAGGGCCAGGAGCGTTGGTACCTACAGCTTGGAGATTGCTTCTCTATTCCACTACCAAACAAAGGGCCGCAGACATGTCAGTATATAATTCTTACCTTCTGCTCCAGTAAGACAAATCAGTTTGGCAATATAGAATACATAGGCGCTATCCATCACAAGGATGTCTACTGCTACCTACTGAACACCATGGCTATAAACTTCTTCTACCGCTTTAAGCAGAACGGTAAGGCCTTCTCATTATTCAACCACCCTGCAGAATGGTCTGATATCCAAGTCCTGGTCAGTGGTGATATCTGTATCCCTTTCAACGCAAAGACACAGCCATTATAGGCCGGCTATTTGTACAACTTGGTTGGAATCATTGCCTATTACAAAAGCCACCTTTCCCGTCCGGCGTCGGTCAAACAGGCAGATATGAAAGAGGTGGAGATTACACAAATTCAGCGCACAGGTAGGTAGAATGGGATAGCGCTTGTAAAGGCCTATCTTACAGGCCTTCCACGGAAGTTTATCTGCTTTGCTGCTGGCTTCTCCAAGCGTGCAGAAAGCTACTTTTTACCTTGTGCAGAGGTGCCAGTTCCTGCGGCCCTTGCGTAGCAGCTTTGGCCGGATGTAGATGGGTGGGTTTAGCATTATAAACTGCAGTTTTGTAAGTTTAAGAACTTTAAGAATAGCAGCATGGACAACCTGTTGCTTGCAGCTCTGGGCTTCCTACAGCTGCTTCAGGAGCTTTGGACAGTCTTTCTACAAGATGCAGCAATTATCCAGCAGGACCACCCTGAAGCTGTAATCTTTTACTACCCTGTCTTCTCCCATCCAGAGTGGGCCAGCTTCGCTGTAGCAGTTTAGCAAGCCTATGCTGTTGTAGAGGAGCCTGTCTATATCCAGCTTCAGATGGCCATTCCGCTGGTAGCTAAGCAGCTGATAACTACCAGGGACTTCTTTAGCAGCAAGATAGACTACAATATAAACAAGCTAGAGATAAAGATTCAGGGTGTACAAGACACCCTCAGCGACCTCGTCGGTGGTCGAGTTCCTCTCCACATGACAGCAACAGCAACCTTCTCCCAACCACCTCCGTCTGCTATTGATCAGACCGTTGACAACATGGCTGCTGCTGCTGCCGACGCTGCCACTAAGCAAGTCGTCATCTCAGGCTCCAACAGCTTTGAGATCCAGGCCCCTTCCTCCGGCTATACATCGTAAGCAATCGAGCCTTCTGTCAATGGCATGAGCAAGGCTGTTAATACCGTGTACGACCTCTGGAGGGAGTGGCATAATGGGCTTGCCGGCTGACCGTCTGTGGAGGAGCTGGACCGTCAGTTCGGTACCAAATGACGTAGCAGCGATGGGGATAAGAAGTGGTACAGCTGTTGACGCTTTTTAATACAGGATATCAAACGGAGAGCAAGCCTTCGATGTTATAATGTAGCCACTATTATCACGGAGTTAGATGTCCACCGTAACAATAAGAAGCCTATCCAGTTGCTCCATAATCTATACCTTAAGGTCAAGAAGCAGTAGGATCAGGAGCTAGCCAGAGCTTGGGCTCCCCTTGAAGCTATCACCGCAGCTATTGAAACCATCACCGTAGCTGCAGCTGCAGCAGATGCTAGGGATATCAGGGGCCTATCTGAAACATAAAAATAAGTTGTTACAAAGTGTAAATTAGGCCTGGAGTTGAGCACTTTATAACAAGATAAAAAAGGTATCTTGCTGGATTTCATGTTGGTTCTCAGGTACCTACAAAACCTTAATACCACTAACAAAACTGATCGATTTTATATAGGCGACAACAACTATAGAAGTACCTTTATCCTATAGTTATAGCTTTACAGTTCAAATCTGAATTCTAGATATTTCTGCCAACGAAATCTGGTATGCAATCAAGCTGGTATGCAGCTGTATCCCAAAACTTAATACCATTAATAAAACCAAGCGTTTTTGTATGGGCGACAGCGAGGTATAGATGTATGATGATCTGTAGATATAGATAGGTGGTTCCTATTAGGCTGAAGCTTCTATAGAGCAGTTTCATTGTGAAATCCTTGTGGAGGAGAGGGGTGGGGGGGAGGGGTATCTAAATGCCTCTACCTTCAATCTTTAACTATATCTCTACGAAATAATGTCTGAATTGGACAAAAGTTAGACGGTTACAATTGTTAGGATTTTACGAGTTTATAGGTTCAATTTTCATCTAATTTAAACGATATTTGATCAAGATATCGCTGGTAGAAGGGGGGGGGCCTGCCCTAGAGAGACTTCTACTTGCTACCCCCCATTATATCTCCACAAAATCAAGTCCAAACGAAGTCAAAGTTGGACAGTTAGAATCCTTAGGATCCTACGAGTTTATAGATGTAATTTTTATCTAATTTGAACGATATTTGGTGAAGATATTTCTGATAGAGGGGGGGTGGCCCCCCCTAGTAATGCCTCCACCCCTGAACCCCCCATAGTATCTCCATCAAATGTAGCTGGAATGGCGTGAAAGTTGGACGGTTACGATCGCGACGATTTTACGAGTTTTATGGCCTCATTTTCACCTAATTTGGACGATATTTGGGGGAGATATGGAAAAAAATTCTCTTGGTCGCGCATGTCTGCGCGAGTCACGGATTTTGGTGAGTCCCCAAGTCCTGGACTCGCCTAAAACCCCCCCCCCCAACATCGACTACTTGGAGGCAGGGAGGGAGGAAGAAGATTCGGACAAGGAGATGGGCAGCGATGATGAATGGTGGGGATGATTAAGACCCTTTCTTTAGCGGCAGTGGACTATTGTCCGGCGTTTGACTTGATACACGTTCGATAACGTTGTGAACTACTTGTATACAGTTCTCTCTTTGACATTCTTTTGTAATTCAAGCCTCCTGTTCTGTCTTTTTACAAGGATCTTTCACCATTACTTGACCGTTGTCTAGAGTCATTGAACAGTCTAAAACGACGTTCTCCATATCCTCAGATCCTTAATGACTGCTTATAAGGATAATAAAACATCCACCTTATACGACATAACAATCACGTATATAACATATTACCATTCATTCCTTGCAGGAGATATCAAGAACATATTCCATGATATCACGTCTGAACTCATCTGAACAGCCAGCCGGCTATCGCTCTCAAAACAACCAATCCTCTAATTTACTCAGGCCCCAAGTCTACAATCCTAATTCAAAAGCCAAGCAAATCAACAAGCCTCTCCTCACCCTCGCTACACGCTTGCCTCCTCCACACCCGCCCTCTTATTCTCGCCCAACCGCTGGGCCTGCACCTCCTGATCCGCGCCACCCACACGCTCCACGCCGACAATGACATCATCCTCAAAATACCCATCACTTCTGCCCATTCTCTCAAAGCCCATCTCTCCACCCAACCTTCTCCCCCCTTCCCCGCGGGTCTGCTCCTCGGCTCCCAGTTGCTCGCGACCAAGCGGCATCGTCCTCAGGGGCCAGATCCAGCAAAACAGAAGATAAAACAGGCCCGCGGTGGTGCTGCTCAGCAGGAAGCCCAGCGTGTACATGTCCTTGCTGGCGGCGTTGGAGTGGATGCTATACGAGCCACTGAGGCCGTGGATGACGATTGCGACGCCGATGGCCCATGCGCCGAAGGCGCGCAGGTTGACTCCGCGTGTGTACCAGTATGGTGACGAGGAGGTGGGCGTGTACAGTGAGGGCACGTGGATGTTGCCGCGGCGGGCGAAGAAGTAGTCAACGCTGTAGAGGGGAGGGGTTAGTCACAGATGTCTCTCTGCTGCCAGTGGCCCCGATGGTAATGGGGAGTGCCGAGGGCGAACTTACATCATGATAGCAATAAGCGGCGCGATGAAGCACACGTAGGAGCCGAGGAAGGTGAGGAACGTCTGGGCCGACGCCTGGATCTTCCACGGCACGACGACGAGCGAGATCACGGCGCACAGCACCTGCCCACGCGGGATATTGAAGTAGCGCGGGAACAGGCCCGTCAGGTCGGAGCCGACGGGCAGGCAGTTGGAGGCCAGGTTGGTGGCCATGACGGCGAGGACTTGGATCAGGCACGCTAGGAAGATGGCCGTGCGGCAGCCCGCGTTCCAGTTGTGGTCGAGGATGGCGCCTAGCAAGTCCCAGACTGTTGTGGCGCGGGGTGTCAGTCTGTGCCGTTTGCTGAGGGGCTTTTTGGGAAAGGGGAGGTGGGACTTACTGTTCCAGTATGCGGTGCCCCAGAGGGTTTTACTTGCGCTGCTGGCGCCGATGCCGAGGAAGATGACCAGCGACTTGCTGGTCCAGATACCCACTGCCTGCGGCCAGGTGGTATCGCTCGGGCTGCGCGCGTATCTGGCCAGATCGGCGTTGCTCGTGATCTCCGGGCTCATGCTGCCGGCGACGGAGTTGATCCCGGCCATGAACGCCCAGCCCAACGTGGAGCTCGAGGAGGCCGATTTGGTGAGCTGCGTTGCATGTCCCAGGCCGCCGTTCTTGCCCACCACATACGCGAACACAGCGAGCAGCACGGGCGGCGCCAGGAAGGATTTAACCGTATACAGCCACTTCGCGCGGTGGGGATGGATCATCATGAACGGCAGCTGGATCGCCCAGTAAATAAAGAACGCGGCAAGGACTTTCGTGGTGACGCCCGCGCTGGTGGGGAGCGTGTTTTCGATGTCGTTCCACTTGTAGCCGAAGACGCAGCGCAGCATGACGCTGGTGAGCTGGCCCGCGTAGTACGTCTGCTGGGCGAAGTAGATGATGGCGACGGCGCCGCGCAGGGCGACGAAGAACAGCGAGCCGTACATGCCCGCGCAAGCCCGCACGTATGCTGGGTAGCCGATATGGTAGACGCTGGGCCCACGCGAGGCGGCGATGAGGACCAGTGAGCAGATGAAGTTGCCCACGATGATGCTGAGTAGTGCTTGCCACCAGAGCAGCCCCTGGTTGACGAGGCTGGAGCCTGTGTTCCATTGGTTCTGGTTGAAGGATACGGCCCAGAAGAAGGCGAAGTACGACCAGTGCTTCCAGGTGCGCTGGGAGGGACTGTGGTTCGTTAGTGGGGAGCAGAGGATGAGTGCGGAAGCGGAGTTGGACGTACGGCGTGGGGTCCAGGTCTTCATTCCCCCATTTGCGCCCAACATTGCCCTGTTCCTGGAAGACACTCTCCTTGGTCTGCAAGGCTCGATCAACACGGCGGAGGAGATCCATAATGCCCAAGGAATCTTTCTTCCGGCGTCCTGAAAAATTTGTAATCGACTATCTACACCAGTAGTCGAGGTGAGCACGCGATACAGGGGCAGCGCGCAGCCGCTATCTTATAGACGCCGCCAGCTCTTGTCACCGCGGTTTCTGAAGGTGTTGGACATGGACATGCCTCCCATCGGCAGTGATGGAACGTACCGAAGGGATTTCCCACCATCTGGCCATCCTCAGATGTTCCAGAGATAAGGATTATGCGCGCTGCAGGGTCTTGGTGAGAGCGCTTTGACTGCAGTGGCCGTGCTAAGGTATCTTTGCCGGGACGCCTGACGGGTCGAACCAAACTTTGGGCGTAGCGGAAATGCCCGATTCACCGGCATTGCCGATGGCAGGGTAAGCTACTGAGGTGCTATCGGCTCGTTCCACTTTAGAGTACACTTGAGGTAACTGTATGCTTTTCCCGTTCTCAAAATTATATTGTAAACAGGTTTCAAGGGGAAATAGCCCGGCCAGACCCTTTCACAGATGGCTCATGCGATAACATAGCCTCCATCGATCACCAGCGACTCTCCAGTCATGAAGCTAGCTTTACTACTGCACATAAACATCGCTGCATCCGCCATCTCCTGCGTCGTACCCATGCGTTTCATGGGCGTCTTTTCCACAATCTTATCCAGCCAGTACTTCCCGTCCGGGCCGCGCGCCTCCGTCATCGGGCTCTCTGTACAGCCCGGGCAGAGGCAGTTGACACGGATCTTATGCTCGGCGTAGTCCATGGCATCGCATTTGGTCATTGCCACGACGGCTGCTTTGGCCGAGATGTAGGCCACTGCGATGTCCATCAGCTCACTCAGTGTAGTCGGGCATGCTTGAAGGGGCCATACCAGTTCTCGGCGAGGCGCCAAAGGCAAGCTGGCTGCCGATATTGACGATGCAGCCTCGCTCGCCGGGGCGGCCGTCGTGGGTGGGCATGATGTCCTGCTTGACCATTTGCTGCAGCTCGTATTTGGAGCAGAGCCAGACGCCGCGCGTGTTGATCTTGTGCACCGTGTCAAACTCGGACGACTCCATCTCCGTCGAGGCGGTTTTGGGACTCGAGATCCCCGCACCGTTGATTGCATAGTTGATAGAGCCGAAGCGTTCTGCTACGACGGCGATGAACTCCTTGATCTGCTCTTCTATAGTCACGTCGACTGTAGAGGCGAAGACTTGGACGTCGCTGGCGATGGCCGCAATGGCTTCTTTGGTCTTTTGAAGGCCATCGGGGTTGCGATCACATATCGCAATGCGCTTACAGCCCTCCTTTGCGAACTCGGTGGAAATGTTGGCACCAATCCCTTCACATGTAGTCAGTTCTTCAACTTCTAAGACAGGTGTCGGGCGAGGGCGGAGATCCACCTGAGCCGGCGCCTGTGATAAGCGCTACGCCGGGAAAGAAGCCCATAGCTGGAATCGCACCAATGTATCTTGCAGCGGTCTGCCAGGAACGTGACGCAATCAGGCAGTTGGTGATAATGTCTTGCCAGCTAGCAGTTGACGACGTAGAGAGCGCGATGCTATGAGCGAAATAGACTTCTGTAGATGCGGAAGCTGAGTTGATTGTTACTGCTACAAAGGGGCTAAATAGACTATCTAGACGAGCCGGCTAGGAGGCTTGGCAGCTACCCTTTTGGGTGGGTTATACGAGAAAGGTGGGTCAGGAGAAGTAGCAGATACTGCCGCTGCTACACTTCCTAGATACGCTTGGTACGCCTAGAAGCCCCCACCCACGGCCGTGTGTTTCCTTATCGCGCGCAACCACCCGCCCTCCAGCACGGACTCCTCGGCCAATCCAGTCCGCTATCATTGAGCAACGTTCTGGCCGGTAGACCCATAGAAACTAAACACCGCATGCGTGTCTGGATATTTAGCTGTAGCGGAATCCCCGCGGCAGGGCCCGATTCCGAAATAATTCCAATCCTCATTTTTGTAGAATTACTGTCGGGAGTTCTCACCCGCGCCAACCCCTGAACGGCCCCTTTTCGCGCTTCGCAACAATGGAGACGCCGACGCCAGAATCCGGGCGCCCAGCCAAACGGTCGCGGTCCGCGATCGCCTGCCAGCGATGTAAGCACCGCAAACAGCGCTGCGACAACGGCTTCCCGTCATGCGCCAGCTGCGTCTCGGCGGGCGAGAGCTGCTTCTACGGCGCGAGCGTGTACCCGGCCGACTACGTCAAGTCGCTGGAGTCGCACATCGCGGCGCTGGAGCAGCGGCTGATGAGCTTCGACCCGCGCGTGGCGACGGATCATATGAGCAGCTTGCATGGGCAGAGCAACTCTAATGGAGGTAGCGCTGGCCAGGTCCAGCTGGAGAATCCCGGACGTGGATCGTTGATTGCCAGCCCGGATACGGCGAGCAGTCTGGGAAGTTATGATTATCATGCGGATGGCACGGCGGACGCGGGAAAGCATCTCGAGATTGGAACGGGATTTGTGGCGCTGAGTTCGAGCACGTACCTGGGAACTTCGAGTGGGTTTCCGCTGGCGAAGTTGGTGCAGTCGGCGGTCAATCTGTCCATCTTGAATGCTGTGCACAGGAACGTTCCTGGAGGGGACCAGTCCGCAAATGGGCGGCAGGAAGCCATCGGGGAAGATAGAGTGAGGTCCAAAGGGCCCTTTCGCGATGATCCTCCAAGGGCTAAGGCGACGATGCCGACGCGCCAGATGGGGGACAAGTTGGTCGAGGCGTACTTGACGAAAGTCCATCCTAAGCATCCGTTTCTCTGTCGGTCGAAGATACGCGACCTTAACGAGAGGAGAATGGAATTGAGGCCTTGCACAAGAGCGTCTGCAGCAGATTTACCGCTCGAAGAAAGACTGGATTATTTTATGCTGCATATGGTCTATGCTATTGGTGCTAGATATCTGCAGCTGGCGGAGGACTATGATTATGTTGCTCCTGAGGTTCGATCCACGTATGCTATGCTTGTCGTCCAGTCCAGCTGACACGGATGTAGACACATTATACTGCAGCGATTGAAGATGTGGATGCTGTTTTTGATGTCAAAAGCTTAGAAAATCTAGAAAGCATGCTCTTGCTTGCCATATATCAGCTACGCTCACCTAGCGGACCAGGGATTTGGTAAGCTCTCTGTCATCCTGATCTTCATGATACTTGGCTGAACGAACTCAGGTGGATGATCGGAATAACGATGCGGCACTGCCTCGATAGTGGTCTTCATCGCAAGGCCACCAATCTGCCCAACGTCCTCGATCAACGCCGCAAGCGACTATTCTGGACAGTCTACATGCTGGAACGTTCCGTAGCACGTACCCTGGGCCGGCCCTGCTGTGTGACAGACCGAGAGATCGACGTCGAGCTGCCCGCCAACGTCCCGGACACCATCACCGACGAAGACGAGATGACCACCGCCATCGACTATTCCCTACGCAACCCCACGCAACTGACTCTTCTAGCGCCCGCGATCCACATCATCCGCATCCAACGCATCGAGAGCAAGATCCATCGCACTGTACATCGGGTCGACCGACCGCCGCAGAGCATTGCGCCGCACAAAGTAGCCAAGCTGCGCGACGAGCTAGAAGAGTGGAAATACCAGATCCGCTACGTCGTGCCGGACCCCACGTCCCCCAGCACCACGCAGCACGATGCTGCCGGCAGCGGGGCCACCGACTCCTGCCCGTACCTGACGACGGACTATCACATGATCCAGTACTACAAGGCTTTGCTACTACTAATCCTGCCATTCCTGCCCTCTCTCTCGCCCGCGCACCCAGACTTCCGGCTGTGCGCGCACGCCGCGGGGCAGATCTGCCAGACGTACAAGCGGCTGCACGACAACCAGTCGTCGATCTCGTACAGCCTGCTGGCGCTGCACGCGAACTTCGTCGCGGGGCTGACGATGGTCTATTGCTTCTGGGTCGACAAGACGATCTTCGACTGGCGCTTCAGCAGCGATATTCGCGCTTGCAGCACCGTGCTGTATATCATTGCTGAGCGCTGGCCCGCGGCGAGGAAGGTCCGTAATGCGTTTGAGAGTCTGGTCGAGGCGACGGTCGAGGGCGGGTTCGCGAATGCTCAGAAGCAGCGTGGCGATCAGCAGGAGCAGCAGCAGCAGCAGCCGCCCATGAGTGTGCAGGGCATGATGATGCCGGAGAATCCACAGGGGATGATGGCAGGTGGGATGGAGATGGGTGGGAGTGATGATGTGTGGGACTTGCTGGGTACGGTATTGGATGATAGGGAGAGTAGCTGGAGATGGGCTCAGGAGGGGTTTTTCAATGCTATGGGCACATTTCCGGAGTATGGATGGATTATTTGAGCCGGGGTTTTATAGACATCTTGATAGAATGACTCCTAATATCTCCTGCCTAAATCAAACGTCTCTTATGTTGTTATTAGATGGCTTCTTTCCGTGTTATGCGGTCCCGAGAGGTAAGAATCGAATTCATCTAATCTGCAAACATTGGGCTTTCCATGTAACCTTGCAAATCTCGCCATCACTCTATTCCTTCACTACTCTGCACRGAGCAAAATTTTTCACTGAATTTGTAAATCATTTGACAACACGACGTCCCATCGTCCCTTATCAAACTTGAGGCCACCTGCTCCTGCTCCACCGCGGTGTTTTCCGATACACATCGGCCCCTTCCGGCTAAGACGGCAGGGCCGAAAGCCTAACGCCAAAGAAGAGATAGCCGGGCCTGATCAGCGACCACTAGTTCACGGAGTGCGAAAAAAGGGCAAAAATTAGATCATGCCGATTTCGCAAAGCAGAGCGAACCGGCGAGAGGCCTGAGACCTTCTTCGCCCGGCTGCCCTGCGGAATGTTGCGATGATTTGCCCCGCCGAGGGAGCACCTTGCGACTGTGTCTCTTACAAGAGTGCTGTCGCTTCCGTGCTGTGGGATTATTAGGAGACAATTCTCATGTATATTGCTTTTGAAGGTGGGAAATATGGACATTCAACGGGAGGACGTGGATATTGAGCGCGGCGCTGCGGTAGCTGCTACTGCAGTCCCTGGCGACGACGATGACGACTCACGCAAGACTCCCTCCAGCACATCGACAGCAGTGGCCGACACCTCTGCAACCCCCGAGACCACAGAACCACTGGGGAAAGTGCCCACAATCGAGGACCAAACGGCACGGCTACCCTTCAGCCGGCTGATCACAGCCTACGCATGCCTAGCGACCTGTCTCTTCATCTCCTTCCTGGACATCAACTCCACCACAACCGCGCTGCCATCCATCGCGCGCTCGCTGGACGCCGGCAACAGCATCACGTGGGCCGGAACATCGTACCTGATCGCGCAGACGGCGTTCCAGGTGCTCTACGGGCGGCTATCGGACATCTTCGGGCGCAAGCCCGTCCTGCTGTTCTGCGTCGGCATCCTGATCGTGGGGGACCTGCTGTGCGGCTTCGCGCAGAATGCGCCCTGGCTGTATGCGTGTCGCGCGCTGAGTGGGATTGGTGGCGGCGGCATCAGTTCGCTGGTGCAGATCACCGTCAGTGATCTGGTCAGCTTGAAAGATAGGGGCAAGTATCAGGGGCTGTTGAGTGGAGCGATTGGCCTKGGTGCTGGTGCGGGCCCGTTCATTGCGGCGGGCCTGGTGCAGACGGGAAGTGAAGGTTGGCGCTGGGCGTTCTGGGTGCCGCCGATGTTGGCGGCGGCGTGTATGGTGCTGTTGTTGGTTTTCCTGCCGTTGAAGCCGGTGACGGGCAGCTGGAGGGATAAGGTGCGGAAGATCGATTGGCTGGGACTTGGAGCTGCAGTAGTTGGGATGCTGTTTTTACTGGTGAGATGGATTGCGTCAATTAGTCTTGCTGGAGCATGGCTGACTCTGAGTACTGCAGATCCCAATCAACTCAGGCGGCAGCATCTGGCCATGGAACAG
>BCIG01000068.1:0-12716 GCA_001599915.1 Symbiotaphrina buchneri | reverse complement strand
TAGAAATAGGTGTTGATGGCGCAGAAATAAAAGTGGTTGCAACACATTACTGGCTTCCGCCCACCCGACCGCCATAGGTGCAGAACCACGCTCCTGGGATTCAGGCTCCAGTTTATTTGTTCCGGGTCGCGACAGGCTTTGGGTCCACTAGCTCGCCGCAGTTCTTGCAGGTCCTCAACTCGGTGTCTTCTGTGAAGGCGTTGACAGCTGCTTTGATCTGCGTTCCCAGGTCCGTAGCATGGAAGCTGCTCTCGTGGACGATGTCCCCGCAGTTCCGGCAGTACCATCTCAGCTTGTCCAGGCTGTCCTTTGGGCGCGGCTGCTCCAGGACTATGCCCACAGTATTTGCAAACCGCACAGGGTTGTGCGGTGTGTTCGGGGGCAGCAGGAACATCTCCCCTTCGTTGATTGTAATATCTCGGTGCTTCCCATCTTCCACCACCTTCAAGAGCATGGAACCCTTGTATTGGTAGAACCACTCGGGCGTCTCGTTGATGTGATAATCCGACCTCTGGTTCGGTCCGCCCACGATCTGAGAAAGAATGCTAAGCAGGAGCGCTTTGTAGCAGGGGAAGCGAACCGCTTCGAGCTCACCATCACCGTCATATCTTTGTTGTAGACACAGTAGTTATTGATCGGAGGTGCCAAGAGGTGAGAATTTGACTCCAGCCTGCGTCTAAGCCGTCAGTGCGGATCTGTGCGAAGCGGTGTCTTCCCCGGCGTTTCCAAAGGCAAGACGGACCATTTCGGGATATTCAAAGGGCTTCCCAGCGTTGACGATGGCCGATGGCCCCTGAGGATCTGTGATGAGCATGGGACTCTCGCTTTCGGGCGCCCTGCAGCAACCCCTCTTCTGACCACGGCTAGGATCATGGTATCTTTTGCTTGTTCAAGCACACGGCGAATGACGGAGTCGCCGCAAACTTCGCGGATCCGCGCGGGCCTTTGGCGGGGTTGAGCAAGAGCTGTCTCGGTGATGACATAAGTTACCGTACCTAGTCGGACGGTGGAGATACCCCCTGTCTCCTTTATCAGCTCCGAAACGGCGACCATAGCGCTGCATACGAAGGTACGAAGTACCTACGACGCCAGAGTGCTGCTCCGCACGTCTCCAAACCAAGACAACCAATTTAGACCGCCAGGAGCGTGAGAGGCCTGGACATTGGCAACAGACAGCAGAATCCAGGGCAATCACGAACTCACCATGGATCACTCTCACAGTCATGACGGCATGGATATGGGCGACTCGGCCATGTGCAGCATGAACGTACGTACTCGAGGGGACGATTGATACTCGAAACCCCCTGTCCGCCTATGCTGGATAGCTGCTGACCCTAATCCTCCAGATGTTGTTTACATGGGACACAACGAACCTTTGCATCGTGTTCCGGCAATGGCGTATCACCTCTACGGCGTCGCTCATCTTCTCCCTTTTCGGCGTCGTCCTTTTAACCGCCGGCTACGAACTGGTCCGCGAGATCAGCAGACGCTACGAGGCGTCGCAGCAACAGTTGATCGAGAGCATACCTCGTAAGCACTCTATTTCCCAACAGAAGTTTGCGTTCCTTGGTTGGCGATGGACACTGGCTTGTGAAATACATGCTGAGTGAACTGTCAAGCTCAAGATGCGACCGCTGAAGGAGAACGTCGCTCATTACTTTGGCCAGGGAGGACATCACCGAGAGACAAGGAGGCCAAGAAGGGCAAGATTGTCAAGGCGGCTCTGTACGCCGTGCAGGTATTCTACAGCTTCTTCATCATGTGAGTAATGGCTCTCTCGTCCCGGCGGAGCCTGTCACAGACCATCACCTCTAACGCGGGTATCTAATTCAGGCTTTTGTTCATGACATACAATGGCTGGGTCATGCTTGCCGTCGCCGCCGGTGCCTTTCTTGGCTACCTTTTCTTTTCCAGTGCATCGTCTACGAAGAGTGTTGCGTGCCATTGAGTTGTCGGATGGAGACAGTAAGCATCTGCGACAGATATGTAGGCGCTATAGTTCCTCCCTTAAAATTACCTCATTTCCTGCTTGAGATGCTCATGGAATGTCAAGGTCCTCGCTGTCATCGGCACCAAAGCCAAAGCTAAACCCTGCCCTTGCCCCTTCGCTCCCTTCGTCGCCCTTGACGATTTGATCCCATTTCMTCTTTCTGCCTTCTTTCATCCGCTCGACCTCTTCCAATGCTTCATCGAGTAGATGTGGGTGGCATTCTTTCAGTCGCTGCACAAAGATGTCGTAAGGATCCCTGACTTCTGCCTTGAATCCTGACACCTGATCTGGCTTGTCCTTCAAAAAGCTTAGCACAGCTGCTAGATGTTTGCGGGGGATGAAGTTCTGTGTGATTGCGATAGCGGGTGTCAAATTGATGACTAGGTGCCACCAGCCTGTATATTGAGCAAGTTAGCTCCATTCTTTATGATTTCTTATCTCAAACACGAATGATGAAGGTGGCGATCTGGCGGTTGACCTACCAGAAGGTACGTGGAGGACCTCTCCTTCATGACAGACACCCTCCATGCATCCCTTGGTCTTTCTCGCCTCTGCGTGGAATCCAAGAAGCCACTCCGCGATGCTCAGRGGACTTGTCACCTCACTCTGGTCTTCTGATACATACACACCAGGCGGCGGAGGGAACGAAGGGCTGCTCGGAAACATGATCCAGTATTTTGACCCGCGAAGGACTGCGTTCCAAGCGCTGCAGAAAACTTCTTGTCAGTGCCCCCTCCAAGGCCTTATCATAAAGACAGAGTTTATACCTCGTAGCATTAGGATCCTTGTGGAAGGTACTGCCACTTCTTTCTGGCCCGATGATAAGCCATCTGCTGTCTGGTCTTTGTTCACCTAGAACCGCAAAAAGATCTTCACCGAAGCATTCCGGAGCCCAGTACACTGCTCCATCCTCCCCCCCAACCGCGATACCCATGCTCTCTACAAATGACCTGTCGAAGAGATACAACGGGCTTTCATCACTGCTGTGCCTCATATAATCGCCATATGTCCTCAGGGGCCAAGTTACCGCTTCTGCTACGAAAGAGATGTTTGGATACCGATGAATGAGATATTCCAGTGACCAGTCTTTGTAGGCCGGCCAATGCCTGACGGGATCTGTCAAAATGAAAGGCTTGTTGTTCCACTTCTCTGAAAATTCTGTGGCAGACATGTCATGTAGCCTTGGGATGACATTGCTTGCTGGTATGTGCGACGCATACGGAAGAAGCGGAGTATGAGTGCAAAGGAAAGGTCGATAAAGCGTATCGGAATATAGTCCGTTGCAAGATACAGAAGATGTCTTTTCAAGGGGAAGAGACAAGTACGTATTCCTCCAGCTCCCTCTCCAGGAAAACTGCGAGGGAGCGGACCTGCGAGAGAATCGGGTCAGCAACCTTCAACGTGACATTGTGTTGGAATTGGCGTCGAGATCTTCGACACTTGCTAGCACACGGTACAGTTCCATTTCAACGGCTGTCATCCACAGTAATAGAGACCACCTGCACCAGATGAAGGCAGTCTAGAACGTGGGCTGTATGCAATGACACAAGACGGACCGCGGATAGAAGGACCAAGAATGGCAAGTAGAGTCGATATATTCGCAACCCAGCCAGCCGTGGACGGATAGAAAGGAGCCAGAGTCAAGAGGCCAATAAAAAAAAGGGGGAAATATTACTCGATGAATAATTGTTTCCATAGTTCTTCAGACCGGGAAAATGCATAAAAGGCTTTACATGTCCCTCCAATCCGTTGCAGAGATGTCGCATCCAAAAATTCCAACAGTTGGAGAATCAACTCGTCTGGTAGAAGAGCGAAGAGTCCAAGGAATGCTTTGAGATTGACATGGGACGTGTAGGCGTTTCCACTAGGCTTGATATCAAGAGGATGAGGCGGGATCGTGACAGCCTTTTCCTCTGCCATGCATCTGGTGGCGCCAAGATCTCTTACAGGCAGGTTCAGAGCGGCGTGTGCTTGCTTGGATCGTATTGGAGGAGGCTCTTCTACATGGACTGCTGAAGGAGCCATKGCTGCCTGTGTGATGTGCTGTGATATGTTGTCTATGCACCGATCTGTGGACTGAAGCAATACGGTAGTAAATATTGAAAATGTGCCTGATTGGGCCTACGATACTCCAATAATAATAGACTCTCCCTTCAACTTGATTAACCCCCCGATGCTCGCTTAGATAAGTGTTTGGAAGGAGTAAGGCACGGTCCATATTATGTAAGGTACTGGTACATTGGTCTACCGTATCCCCGTGGAGTGACTGCGGCGATATAGATTATGATGCGGCTGGATATACTCGGCCAGGGTTGCGCGAGTCTGGCTGTGAGATGTTTCTAGAACGGAGTTGGAGCCTTGCACCTGGTATGATGTGGCGCACTGAAGAATAAAGCGAGTCGCTTCACAGTCAATATTCATTCCCCTAAAACATGTTACTGCCAAGGGTGACGCTGCGTTTCGGTACCTACTAGAGCGGCATGGGCGAAGGCAAAAAAAAGTAGAAGAGGCGAAGGGTGCGGCGGCGGTGATTATTACTACTGATTGCGCTAAGCCCGTAAATTTTCTCGCATCTTTAAAACGCACGAC
Organism: Symbiotaphrina buchneri; assembly: GCA_001599915.1. Classification (NCBI taxonomy): domain Eukaryota; kingdom Fungi; phylum Ascomycota; order Symbiotaphrinales; family Symbiotaphrinaceae; genus Symbiotaphrina; species Symbiotaphrina buchneri. Next base: position 8,137 of record BCIG01000068.1, on the reverse strand, counting down.
AAAGCTCCTCCCTCGCCATCATTTCACCACTGAAATCTCGCCCAAATCCATACTCATCGAGAATTACACAACGCCTAGATTTCTGCAAGCATTCATCTCAGAGTGCTGTGAAGTCTAGTTTTTGCACAACAAATCCACCGCTTATCGCGCGTCGAACATCTCTTGCAGACTCGCCGCGTTCGATCAACCCCCACATCAAAAACCTCAGGTCGTTAAGAGCGAAAGCCCGACACCTCAACCTCGACACTTCCAACCGCAATCATGGCTTCTCAAGACAAAGGTCTCGAAGATCTTCCCGAAGGTCTGTCTTTTCTCCCGAACCTAGAGAAGCAGCCTCCGTTGGCAGGAGAATCGGGTTTCTCCTGGCTTCTCCTGTCTGCTYCAGCCCCTCACTTCACGATGGCTGACTTGTGCTGCAGGTCAGATCGAATCCAACTACGATGAGACCGTCGATTCTTTCGATGCGATGAACCTCAAGCCTGAGCTCCTGCGTGGTAAGTTGCAAAGTTTACCTGGATATTCTGGCGATATGGTTCACTGACGGTCCACAGGCGTCTACGCTTATGGTTTTGAGCGCCCCTCCGCTATCCAGCAGYGTGCTATCATGCCTGTTATCAAAGGTTTGTGGCATCTCAAATGTCTTATAACATTCACTGGTGCTGATCTTGTTCGCTGCAGGTCACGATGTCATTGCCCAGGCGCAATCTGGTACCGGCAAGACCGCTACCTTCTCCATCTCGGTCCTTCAAAAGATCGACACCAACATCAAAGCTTGTCAGGCTTTGATCCTCGCTCCCACCCGCGAGTTGGCTCAGCAGATCCAAAAGGTCGTTGTCGCCATCGGTGATTTCATGAACATTGAATGCCATGCCTGCATTGGTGGCACCAATGTTCGGGACGATATGAAGGCTCTTCAGGATGGTCCCCAAGTTGTCGTCGGCACTCCCGGTCGTGTCCAGGACATGATCCAGCGCCGTGTCTTGAAGACCGACCAGATGAAGATGTTCGTCCTTGACGAAGCCGATGAGATGCTTTCTGTAAGTGTTCGATGCAGTCCCTCTCCAAACATGATGCTAACGAACCCCTAGCGTGGATTCACCGAGCAGATCTACGATATCTTCCAACTCCTTCCCCAGTCGACCCAGGTCGTTCTGCTCTCAGCCACCATGCCGCAGGATGTGCTTGAGGTTACGACAAAGTTCATGCGTGACCCTGTTCGTATCTTGGTCAAGAAGCAAGAACTCACTCTTGAAGGTATCAAGCAGTTCTACATCGCAGTTGAGAAGGAAGACTGGAAGCTTGATACTCTCTCGGATCTCTACGAGACTGTTACCATCACTCAGGCCGTCATCTTCTGCAACACCCGGAGAAAGGTCGACTGGCTCACTGACAAGCTCACTGCCCGTGACTTCACCGTCTCAGCCATGCACGGTGACATGGACCAGGCACAGCGTGACACCATCATGAAGGAGTTCCGTTCCGGCTCCTCGCGTGTGCTGATCGCGACGGACCTGCTCGCTCGTGGTATCGATGTTCAGCAGGTTTCGCTGGTCATCAACTATGACTTGCCTGCCAACCGTGAGAACTACATCCATCGTATCGGCCGTGGCGGTCGTTTCGGACGTAAGGGTGTGGCCATCAACTTCGTCACCGCTGATGATGTTCGCATGATGAGAGAAATCGAGCAGTTCTACAGCACCCAGATCGAGGAGATGCCCATGAACGTTGCTGGTAAGCTTCACCTTTGAGTCTCATTCAACGAGTATCGGTACTAACATCTGTATTTTAGACCTCATCTAAATTTCCTTCTGCATTGCATAGCTATTGGCTGCCGGCATCAATGTGTCATTCGTGGGGCCGGAGGCTGAAGGCTTTTTCCAGAGAGTGACGGAGAGGCGGGCTGTCTGTCATGCCTAGAGGGACTTTGCGTGGAAGTCTCCAACTAAAAGTGGTCATCATCAGGGATTTTAGTCCTCGGGTCCTGTGATTTAAGGGTGCTCTTCGTATGCTGGTTACGGTTTCTCTTTTTCGAAGGTTTTCCGCGTGTGTCGCTGTCTAATCTGAGAGTTGCTCTTTGGTTAGGCACGACACATCTCGATGTGATCTGAATTTCGGCGGCTTCCCTACGGTGTATGACAATGGAGAATGCCACTGACAATGATAATGATCGTTTTCAGTTGATAGATCAATGCTACAGATTCCTCAATCTTGCGTCAATAATTAATAAGCGTACAAAGGCTGTGCATCTTATGTCGTTTGCCAACCTTGTGCGGCTGCAAAACCCAGCTGTGTATCAGATCATCTGCTTATCGTCATCTCATGCTTCAACCCGATCTCGCACCTCCCAGTCACAGGTCGATTAGACGCCGGTAATGGCGCCCCAAGACAAGCCAGCTACTGACTTGCTATGGGCCTACAAGCTCAACCGGGATGGTGCAGCCATGCAGCTCCACCTAGAAAGCTTGGAAGCCGGGCTGAAGGAGATGTCGCCGCTCCACCAGCGCTTCACGGRTACTTGCACAAGGCTGGACAATATAGAGGCACGAGTCGACCGTCACATTTCAACCAAGAGCGACGCATTGCGAGAGCAAACACGCAGAGTCGAGGCCGTTGAGAAGGATACTAACGAGCTCCGGGTCCGAATGAAGCAGTTCGAGCAGGGCTATCGGCAGCTACAAGCGGAGACCAGCGAGTTGCAGCAGAACCTTTCCGTGGCCAAAGCTGATGCTGTAAAAGCGAAGGCGCGTATCAAGGTCCTCGAGGAACACCTCCAGAAGGCCGACGAAGCGGCGACAGAGCGCCCAATGACACATCTGCCAAAGACGAATCAGACGCATCAAAGTGAGGCTACTCGACGCCTTTATTTGCAGCCTCCGACACCGCGCCAGGATACGATCACGCTGGACACGCAGATCCTCACGTCTTTAGAGCAAGGTGATAGTACAATATCCGCATATATCGAGAGGATGTGCGAATTGGTGGCATCTATGGAGCCGGAGAATACAGAGCTGGTTCTCAAGCTTTTCGTTGCCGGTCTTACAGATGTAGAGAAGATAAAAGCAATCAGGGGTCAATTGATGACAGGCGATTGGACATGGCAAAGGGTAAAAGACGCGACCACGAAGGCGTTCGGGTTGAAAGCCGTCAGGAGGAAGAACGGAAAGAGGAGACAGCTCGTTCCTCCGGAAATGCTGGATGACTATGTGAACTTTCGAATCTGAGACGCGAAGAGGTCAGCCTTTAAATTACAGGGACAAGAGGTGAACATGGACAAGATGCATTGGCTGGCACATCAGGCAGAGGCTCGCTCATAAGCACAGGATGCACGACGCTTATGTTTCCCYAAACTCATACGGCCCACTTCTCTCCTGAACCTCAACCTCTATGCGACCCTCGTCAATCTCTTTGCCGTTGACTTTTATGCCGGCTTTCATAACATCTCCTGGATTCACCGGTCCGACACCCTTCGGAGTCCCAGTCAATACAATGTCTCCCTTTTCTAATGTCATTACTTTCGAGATGTCGCTCAATATCCTCGGTATCCTGAACAACATCAATTGAGAGTTGTCGGACTGTACGACCTGATCGTTTACGGTGAGGTAAAGGTCAACGTTGTGAGGGTCGGGAATGAGGTGTTTTGCGATGTAGTTGCTTATAGGCAGGAAGGTATCGAAACCCTTTGCAATGGACCATGGCAGTCCCTTTTTCTTGGCTTCATCTTGCACATTACGGGCTGTCATGTCGATCCCCACGGCATAACCTACGATGGACTAAGCGTGTGCTCTGAGCTGGGCAAGGGTCCGCGCACCTTCAATTGCATCCAAGGCGGCCGCCTCGTCTGTCTCCTCCAAATCACGCAGCTGCTTGCCCATGATTAACGCCAGCTCGACTTCGTAGTGCACTTTCACCCCTCTCGGCGCCAGCACAGGACCCGACCTAGGTGGTAGAATGGATGTGGGAGGCTTGAGGAAGAAAAAGGGCTGCTTCGGCCGGACATTGTTCAGTTCTGTGACATGATCTGCATAGTTTCTGCCTGTTGTCTACGGTCAGAGAAAGCTCAGAGCTATGGAAGGGTCTCGGGAGCCTGTATACCGATGCACATCACCTTCCGGCAATTGGCCCTAATGGATGCCATTGCAGCTTGTTTTCGGTCGGACGAAGAGAGTAACGTGGTCTTGTACTGCGGAGAGCAGTGTTTTCGTAGCGTCGCAAATGCGGTTTGAGTGCAAGTGTCGAGGTGTGGTGGGCTGGCTGGCTCGGTGAATCGGCTTGACGTCCTCCGATCATCGAGAACCCTTTTCTTAGCCTGCATATGACTCCGTACGGACACACCTTATGTGCCTCAGCCAATGACCTCGTTTCGCCGACGAGTACTTCCAAGTCTCGCCACGATTGCTCTTTTGTCCTCACCACCACCAAGTTCGTGAACAATCGCAAGCATGCAAGTCGCAGAGATCCTCTCTGATCTCACGTCGCTTCGTGTCTGTGTGAGTAGAGACCCCCCTGGCAGTCCTCCACCTCCGACTTACGCTCCATTTCCTAGGGACATGAGGAAGCTCTAGCCTTGGTAACGGTGCACCGCCCTGCCCCAAMCGATGAGTCCGCACATCTTGGGACGTCTCCACCAGGCGTGGATCCAGACTTACAGCGGGCGAACGATTTACTAGAATTACATTATAATGTCAAAGTAAATCAGACGGGGACTCTGGAGAAGGAGCTCCAGCGGGCACGGATCGACGTCAGTCTCATTGCTGCGAGGCTGCAAAAGGATCTGAAGTCCATTGGGCAGCAGCTTTGAAGTAGCACGGGAAAAAAACGGCCGAGGATGGTTATGAAATGAATTATTGAATGCTCCAAAGCGTCTATATGGGCCAGGATGGTGCTATTCCTCTTAGAGCACTAAAGCTGCCGCTCTATCACAAGGTCCGGCTATCAAAGTCGCACTCATACAGTTCAGAATTCCAGCCGTATGTGCAAAAGGTCGACCAATCTATGGACAGAGTGTCATAGAGCCCGTCCGCGCCGACATTATCAGGAGGTGACCGAATCTCTCCGCCGGAAATGTGAGGATGTGGAGAAGACAGGTCATTGCAGTGTGCCAACTCCTCGAGTTCAGGTCTCGTGATCTGTGCAAGTTCCTTTCCCAGGATCATCTTCAAAAGAGGGGGACGAAGGACCGCGTTTCTGAATTTACGTCGGAAGGCTTTGCCCTTCGTAACGGAGTGGGTTCCTGCCGGCAGCTCTTCGTTCAAAATCTGCTTCTTGACCGCTTTGACTTCTTCCACATTATCTGGTACGCTCTGCGGCATCMAATCGTTTGCGGCTGATCCCTCGGAAACCGATTGGTTGTCTCCCGCCTTGTCTGTCTCAGGTTCCGCGAGTGGAGGTGTCGAATCCTGGCGCCTGCCCCAGCTATGACTCTCGTGAGGAGCAGGCGACTTGAGGTGCTTGCCATTCGATTGCTTCACTCCTCGAATTGAGGAACGTGTTGGGACAATGTCCTCCGACCATGGGCCTCCCCCGGAAGGCCTTATGAACGGAGTGGGTCTCCGGGTCGGTTTACTGAATCGGGACCCATCGGCATCATCCCTTCCAATGGCAGCTTTGTCAGCCGCAGTAGGGCCCAAGAATGGGGTGTCGGCTTCTCCACAGGGTGTCGACGTCGCGGTGGGTATGCTAGGAGCCGGAGAGGGAAGTATCTCATCGCTTGTTCGGAAACCAACATGCTTGTGAGATCTACCATGGTTCCCGTGGTCGYCCGCAGTTTCCGGGACCTTCAAGTTCTTGTTCCCGTCAAGTGGACCGTCTTGCTGGCGGGAGCTTCTCGCTGGCTCTTTCATACTCTCGTCTTCCTCGGATTCTTCTCTGGTCGCTCCCCGCCTTTCCGACAGTTGATTTGCATTTTCAGCAATGCTCGAAGCAGTGGAGCTTGCAGAAGACGCACAACCATCCGATTCCACAGACTCTGTGTCCAACGCTTGGCCGGTTGACCAAGGGCGATCAATCGGCAGGATTTCGATCGTCCCAATGTCAACCCTTGACAGACTGGCAGGCTGGACTCCTGTGAGTGCAAGCTCGATCAATAGAGTACTTAGAGCGAGTAGGTCCAGACCGCCAAGGTTCTGCGTCGAAATGAAGTTCACTGCTCTCTCCCATTGTGAAACCTGTATGATGGCATTGGTCTCTGGAACTTGTTCGTGGACGTCATTGTGGACTGAATTTCTCTCATCAGGAAGCAAGGAATCCGATGATGAGACTTGTCCATTGGGAGGCTCTATGACGATTTTGGGGACCTGATTGATGAGACCACCCTGGCGTATGGACACAACAATCGGCGATCCGCTTAGAGCTTGCATAGAGATTTCTCGCGCCTCCAATTCTTTTCTGGGACTGGCTGTCGCGCAGGGGCTATGCGTCCCTGCACTCGGAGACGAGCTGCTCCGGTTGATGATGAAGATAAAAGCCGTGGCTATGCAGTGGATGAGTATGAAGGGGAGACTTAGGATGAATATGACGATGCTTTGGAATGCCCGAGGGGAGTCCGGTGCATCGACACGGGATGAATAGGACAATCGTTCAATAGGATGGCGCTCCATAGGAAATGTGATTCTGGGGATGTTCAGTGCTCAAAGGATGTACTTATGGAGGGCCTTGGAGGACCGAGACTTTCAACCCCATTGTTTGACTATTTAGGCAGTTACTCTACGAGTCAATGCTGGCAAGCGCGCCTGAGATCCCCTCCCGGCAAATGAGCGTGAAGAAGACATGTATGACGATCTAGTATTGCCTTTGATGACATGTTCGAAATATTCATTGTCTTGATTGAGCGATTGGCCGAACGGATCAAGATCCAAGGGTAAGATCACATTTGTGGTCTCGTTTGATGAACAATTTCAGTTGGGGAAAAGGCCGGGAAAGCATCACCAATAATTGTCGGTGATCTCCTTTAACGTGCACTTACTGCGCAAAAGGGAGAACGAGCTGTAGAGCAATATTTGACAATTATTTGACGGTTTCCTCAGCTATAAAGCTGGAGTACCCGCATCAATGATTCAATGGAGAGTATAATGTAAGGTAGGTGGGTACCTGCCTTGGGGTTTGACTGACAGCTTGGAGGGTATCAGCAATTGTAACGTAAGGTACCTTACTGTACCGTACTTTAACTCTGTATCGGTAAAGTAATATTCGTACCTCCAGCACCTGAAACATCAACTTGCTGGAGCACAGAGCGTCACATCACTCGCTGCTGAACTTCGCATACATCAGTCACGAACCTTGGACCGGCGCCGCAGACTTGCACGCTTTTGACACGCGTGGCATGGCTACCAGCGTCGACGCAAAACTGCTTCGGCAGACGAAATTTCCTCCAGAGTTCAACCAGAAGGTTGACATGCAGAAGGTCAATGTTGAGGTGATGAAAAAGTGAGTGCTCGCTGTGCTGCATGATCTATGTCAAGGCACTCATGGCATGTATCATAGGTGGATTGCAGGCAAGATTTCAGAAATTCTGGGTAATGAGGACGATGTTGTCATCGAGTTATGCTTCAACCTGCTCGAGGGTTCACGATTCGTGGGTGCTCGCATGGACAAACATTGCACCTATGAAGACTAACTCTCTTTTGACGCAGCCTGATATCAAGGTGCTCCAGATTCAGCTCACCGGATTTCTGGATAAGGACACCCCCAAATTCTGCAAAGAGCTCTGGTCGCTGTGCCTTAGCGCACAGTCAAATCCTCAGGGCGTACCGAAGGAGCTGCTCGAAGCCAAGAAGCTGGAATTGATCCAGGAAAAGGTTGGGCGCACTTTCACACGGATGCGCCGTGATGGCTGACCGCTCGATAGATTKCTGCCGAGAAAGCTGTCGAGGAAGCTCGCAAACTCCAGGAACAGGAGAGAGCACGAGATCGCAATGTGGAGAACGTGAGACAGCGTGAACGAGGCGAGAGGGCAGAAAGAGGTCGTGGCCGAGGACGCGGAGGCCGCTTCGGCGGGGGTTTTGAGCGGAGACCTCGCCGGGATTCTCGGAGTCCGATTCGAAGGCGTTCCAGATCTCCCCCTCCACGACGTCGTCCGTCTCCGCCGCACAGAAGGGATGTTGATACGTACATTCCGACCGGCAGTGGAGCCGGGAGAAGA
>BCIG01000067.1:0-13216 GCA_001599915.1 Symbiotaphrina buchneri | reverse complement strand
GATCCGCGACATCACCTCGTCCAGGTTGGCTGTGTCCCGCACGTCTACCCGCCCGTAGTGCAGCGAGCCGCCGTAGTCGGCGCGCGCGTTCTTCGCCGCTTCGGTGAATTCGGGGTCGGGCTCCGGAAGGCGGTCCAGGCAGTGCACTGCGTTTCGGAAGATGTTAGTTGGGGAGTTGCGCRGGTTGGGTGAGGATGTCGTAAGCGTAGGCGTAAGTGGTACGTMCCCTTCCCGCCGGCCTCGCACAGCGCCTCGGCCATCTTCAGACCCAGCCCTCTGCCACCGCCCGTGACGACGAAGACGCGATCATTGAGGTGGAAGTCGCTTAATGGGCGGTTGCCCACTGGTGGGTTGTTTGCCCGTTCCTGGGGGTTCATGTTGTCCTTGTCGGTGGCAGTGGCCATGGTTCTGGCGGCGGAGATGGACCCGAGTGAAGAAGGGGCGTGTTGTATCCGTGGGCGCGCCGTGTGGAATGCTGGTGCCGCCGAAGAGAACGGTCTAGAGAGCGGTGATCGTGAGGAGATTCGGGTGCAGAGGTTGAGGGTGCGAGAGAGCTGCCGGGAGGTGTTGGCAGCAGCCATTGCGGATGGAAAGGGGGTGGTTTTGTAAGGGCGAGCCTCGGGATGATATAATAAAAAGCGGAGAAGCGAGAATATCGATGGGAGGAAGGGAGAATGCGAAGATGGTGTCCGACCGCGTGGGATTCTTGGATCGTAAGGTGCGATGTTGATGCTGCCGATTTTAAACTGGGCATGTGAAGGTTTAAAGTAACTGTGTCAGGGAAGGATGCGTGCGCCTAGCGGCGAGCGAGACACAAATCGTGAACACAGCCCGACGTCATTTTTTGACATGGCAACCTTTCAGGCGGACCGCAATCGCGCATGTCACCTTTGGCTGGGCGAGACCGCTTAAGCTATTTTCTAATTGGTGGCATACGTAGCTGCTTCAAGCCCTGCGTCGTGCCTGAAACATCATCCGGATCAACTGTGACATCGCGCTGTGGTAAGGCGTACGAGTTGTTGCAGCCTTGCAGGGTCCGAGATGTGCGAATTTGTGCTTTTCCATCCTGCCTTTCCCATTTGTGACATACTGCATCTTGCACCGGGTCATCCCCGAGATTGGGTCAAGGGGCTGTGCGTTTGGACCCTGGCAGTTCGTACCATCACCCCTTCGTTTGCAACTTTATCCGCAGAAAAGTACCGGGCGAATCAGACATCCTCTAATCTCGCTCCTTCTACGGAGTGAGTACCTTTGCGATGTATCAACCTGGGTTTTCCATGGCAACGCTCCAATCGCGCACTCGTGGAATTCCCGCCAGCTGTCCTTAATTTCATCCATCCACCTTAAGGTGGTTTCACTCTTCGATCCTGCTATGCCCATTCCCACCCAGCAAGCACCCAAAAAACAGGGTTCTTGTCACAGCTCGCTTACGGTCAATCCCCCAAACACCCAGTGAAGATCCCCGCTGTGATTCGCCAGGACCAATCGCCCGCCAGGGCCGCCAAGGCCAGCCGCTTCCCCCTGGGCGCACTCAATTCTAGCAGTGATCGCCCACGCCAGGGCAACTGGAAACGCATCCTTGCCGCTAGAGGTTTAGAGCCCTCGAGCCGCTCCGGGTGATTGGCAAGGCGTTGTGTCACGATGCAATCATACCCGGGTCGATCGTGCGGTTTGGGAATTTCTGGCCCGGCTGCCAGATTGTGCGTTTCAGGGATCCACGATTCCACGACTGCTTTTTGAGAAATGTGTGCCTGCTGAATCGCCGATGCGTGTCGGCTTGGCGCACGTGTTTCGGCGTTGTCGGGCCTGGGTGTTTGGAGGTTTTGGCCGTGTTCGAGGAAGGGTTCTGGAAGACGGCCCCTTGTGCGACAATCGGGAGATGTGCGTCTGTTCCTTTGCCGAATCAGGCCACTGCAATCGAGGTTGAAGGAGATCTGCCAGCCCTCCACACAGATATTGATGCAGAATTGACGTGAGATCCGATATCCCGGTCCTTGTAGATTCCACGAGGCATAGCAAAAGATCATGCAGTGCTTTCGATGACGAACTACTCAACCCGGGAGGGTCAATCCCCAGCTATTAACAAATCACGCTTATAACACGCCCGTCAAAAAGTGGCGGCTGTTATTTCATCTTGCTTTAATCTGCCTGATATCATTGTTTCTTATGCAGCACAGCACTTTCCAATCCCTTTCCGGGGCCCTTTTCTACGCTGGATGGCTCCCGGGTCTGTATCAGATCAAAGACCTAGCACTCGAATGAACACAACATGTCATCAGGCTATATCGAATTGTCAAGAGGAGCTTTTCCTCTACTCGATACTTATGGAACTTCCAAGCAAGCAGACAAGAGATAGCACAATGCCCGGAACAACAGTGATGTTTCGTCGGGGAGGAAAGAGAGCACTGGAGACGGTGCAAAGACTACAAACATCCTTACAGCTAGATACCTACCCGAAGACCTGGTGAGCCATGATCGCTTATCAGCGAACTTACTTGCCAGTCTTTGGCCGGTATCCTGGGGTCACTCGGTGATTGGTTTTCAACTGCCGAAACTGTCTGACTGACAGCAGTAGCGGCGTCCCGAAAGACGGGAAAGCTCAAAGCAGTGACCGCCACCTTCCTGAACGGGCAACTAGCTCACACCTGCACCGCATCGCCAAGAGGAACGGCTGGCCGTGGCCTCGCTGTTTGCGCGCTCCGACTCGACTTGCTGGCCGCTGGAGATAAGGATGCGGCGGAGTGCTTGCAAGTGACGAAGGCCCAGCAAGATGGACGGTCTGGAGCTCGCGGCCGAGGTATAAAAGCCAGAGGTGGGATGTCGCCATTTGCTCCTCTGCTTGCATCACCACAGCTTCAAGTCTCCTCCCCGCCGCCATGCTCCGGACCATCCACATCGCCGCCCTCGGGGCGCAGCTCCTTGCGTCCGCCGTTAATGGCAAGCCCGTCGCCCTGCCCCTGGCCGCCGGTCCTGAGCTCCCCGCGCTCTTCCGGCGCGCGGACGTGAACCCGACGTCGTACAACCTGTCGCTGCCGAACATCACCATCTACGCGACGGGTGGTACGATCGCTGGGTCCGCCGGGTCCTCCAGCCAAACAACCGGCTACCAGGCCGGGGCGCTCGGCGTGGAAGTGCTCATCGACGCCGTGCCCGCATTGGTGAACGTGTCCAACGTGGCAGGGGTCCAGGTGACCAACAGCGCCAGCGACCAGATCACGCCCGCGATCCTGCTCAACATGACCAAGCAGATCAGCGCCGGGCTAGCCTCGCCATACACGCAAGGCGCCGTCGTCACGCACGGCACCGACACGCTCGAGGAGACAGCCTTCTTCCTGGACCTGACGGTCAACACTTCCAAACCCATCGTCGTCGTCGGCGCCATGCGGCCCGCGACCGCCATCAGCGCCGACGGTCCAGCAAACCTTCTCGAGGCCGTCACGGTCGCGGGGGACCCGGGCGCGGCGGGGCGCGGGGCTATGGTGGTCCTCAACGACCGCATCACCAGCGCCTTCTTCGCGACCAAAATCAACGCCAACACCCTCGATACCTTCAAGGCGCTCGAGCAGGGCCACCTGGGCGTCTTCATCGACCTGCTGCCGCACTTCTACTACTCGCCCGCGACGCCGCTGGGGAAGCCCTTCTTCGACGTCTCCGGCCTCGCCGAGCTGCCGCGCGTTGATATCTTGTATAGCTACCAGGGCTTCACGGGCGACGCCATCACGGCGGCCGTCGCCGCGGGCGCAAAGGGGATTGTCATTGCGGGTGCTGGTGCGGGTGCGACGCCCAGCTGGGTCGCGCCGTTTATTCAGTCGGCGATCAATGCGAGCGTGCCCGTCGTTATCAGCACGCGTACGYCGAGTGGTAGTTCTGAGGGCCCCCAGGATCCGGGCATCGCGTCCGGATGGCTCAATCCCCCGCATAGCCGCATCTTGCTGCAGCTGGCAATTGCGAGCGGGCTGGATTATTGGGGCTGTAAGAGCTTGTTTGAGAATCGCTTTGGCACCGAGGCGTTTACTCCGAGCGTGGCTTAGATACGTGATGGTCCGCGATGGGTGGGATGTAGAGGGAGACTGCAAGCATGTGGCCGGATCTGGCGCGGAGGAGGATGGAGTAATGCTATGTTTATATGTGAGGGCCTGCGGCAGGCGGGTTGGGAAGACGCTGTGTATACATAAGGTTTGTTGATAAGGGAAAATGGTACAATGTTCATATTCCTGTCATCCTAGAAATCAACATGCCATAGAATCTGAGAATAGCTTGAATGCTTTGGTTGCTGAGTTGAGTCTATCTCTGTGGTCTCCAGTCTATGTCAATAACTTACAATCCTTCCATGCAGCAGCCTGAAGAGGTCGTGCCCCAAACAGGACTCTCTCATCTTACATATCACCCAGTTGCCTTCGCCACATCTTTACCGACCCCATCGCCATCCTTGCCCTCCCTTCTCCCCCCTCCTCCACCCCATGGACCGCCACCGCCTCCACCATCACCAGTCCCCCATCCCACACCCCTCCACCAGCGCTGGAGCCTCCACAGCAGGGCCCCGCCGACGCCCAAGCCAAGCAGCACAAGCTCAAACTTGAGATACCTCCACGCCTCCTGCAAGCTCTTCAACCAGCCCCTACCAACCTTATCACCTTGGACGACGTCCTCGTCATCAAAGCCGCGCGCCATCGCAGCCGACGCCCAGCGGCCCATCAGTGCGATGCGGTCGACCGGCGAGCCCAGCCGCTGGCTGTTGCCTTCGACCAGCCGCATGTTCCGCAGGATGAAGAACAGCTCTTTGGGAAGCTTGTCTGCGTCGGCGAGGAGCTCGGAGAGGTCGGGTCGTTTGGGCCGGGTGGGGGGTTCTTGCTTCTTCTTGTCGCCCTGTGCGTCGGAGGAAGGTTCCTCCCCCGCGCCGGTCTTTGGCGTGATTGCGTTAGCGTCTGCTTGTCGCGGGTTGTTGGGGTCGCCCTTGTCGGAAGCTTTAGGAGCGGGAGCGGCTTCGTCTTTCTTCCGCCGCCTGGATAAGCGCTGGAATATGCCGACGTTAGAGATCCCCCATTCTTCGGCGACGCTGGTCATGACGTCTGTGTCGTGCGTGAGCATGGCTTGCCACAGCCGCGCCCATTGATGGCGGAACCGTGGCGTGACGTGGATGTAGAGACCGTGATCGAGTAGCACAAGCTGCGGTTTTCCTGAAGGGAGGCGGCGGATGAAGATATTGCCGGGATGCTGTAGAGGAGAGTTCCACTGATTAGCAGGAGTCAGGCAGAACGCTATGGACTATTGGGCGCTTGACGTACTGGATCGCAGTGCACCCATCCTAAGAGGAATGTTTGTGCACAGAATAGGTTCAGCATTGCGGTCATCACATCCTTTTCCTTCACTCCCAAGCCATAGACAGGGACCTTCAATTGTGTACCATCCTCAGTAACCGCTGTCGACGAACTAGTGGATGAGYCCCGGCCCTGGATCGGTTTCCCGATATGCTCCTTGTCTTTCCAGGGCCCAGTGATCAAGTCCGTCTTGGAGACCATAACCCCATCGATCCATTCTGCAGTCATGACTCTCTTAGTGCAGAGCTCTGGGAACGTCTTTGGCACGTAAACCGTGCCTCGCAGCTGTGGCTCTCTGGCGATGAACGCCCGCATCCGTTCGGCGTTCTGCGCTTCATTCAAGAAATCCGTTTCAAGCAGCAAATGCGATGCGATGAATTCCGTCATCGACGATCGGAATGCTTTAGGAAGTTGTGTGCCAAACCGATCAACCATCATGCCGAACGCCCACAAGTCGAGCTTCATCTGGTACCTGACCGGCGGCTTCTGGATCTTCACCGCAACAGCTTCTCCGTTCTTTAGCCGTGCCTTGTGTACCTGCGCGATACTAGCACTTCCCACTGGCTCCGGGATAAAACTGCCAGGCTCAAAGAGCGCGTCAAAGATATTCTCTTCCTYTCCTATCGGAAACTCCTCCCTCAGCAATTTCTCAATATCCTRTATATCGGCCGCGGGCGCATCGTCAAAGAACTTCTCGAATCGGTGTCGGTACTCGGGTGGCATGGCGGTGGACTGCAGCGCAATGACCTGCCCGAATTTCTGGTACAGSCCCCCATTGTGCATCAGCAGGTTGTAGAGGCGAGCGGCATTTCGCTCACGAAGTCGCTTAATGCGCGGATCATCTGACTCATCTCGCGATGTGCCGGTGAAGGAGGAGGGTGTGGAGATGTAGTTGTCGGCGCTGATGGTTGCGAAGGTGATGAGGGTGCGGACGCTGCGAGTGAGGGTGGAGTAGTTGTAGGCGCGGTCGAGGATGTAAATGCCGGTGCCGGTGATGCTCAATCCGACTGCTGTATAGAAAAGGGCACGCACGATCCGGCGTCTCTTTGGAGGTGGTGGTGAGGTGGAGATGGAGGGGCTAGCTGTCGCGTGATGACGGATCGTCGAGCGAGATAGTCGGGCCGGTGGCAGAGGCAAGGGATGTTTGGGAGGCAGCCTCGCTGCATTGTGCAGACGAAGGCATCGTAAAGGAGCGGTCATGAAAGCAATGGCCGTCGCATTATTGTGGTGGGCGTTGAGGGAGGGAGGATCTAGATTCTAGAAGTTGAGGTGCGATGTAGCTGTAGCCTGGAGATAACCGCGGAGGCCTTCGGAGGTTGAACGCCGAGGTGCCGCACCGTCCGCCGTACTTATATCCGACACCGGGATGAGGTTAGTCAGCCGGCCAACAACGGCAAGAGCAACAGATACTCACTTCAACATCCTCAACAGATCCACCTTCTTGGCCCTCCTTCCTGTCTCAAGATCTGTTATTGGGAGAGCTCAGATTCAATACAGAAGACCGACGCTGTGCCTGGAAACGTCGGAAACGAATCGATCTGGGTSGCTTGCCAAGTTCGTCCGATATGGCCGATGAAAAGCAGGCAAGCTCCAAGAAGCTGCTCGAGCTTGGGGGACACGATGACAACAACGACGCCGTCAGACCTCTTGGACGGCGTCTCTCAATCTTATTGCTCGTGAAAGCCGCTATGCTAGTATCTCTTTGTTTCGTCGGCTTCCAATATCACCAACCCTTATCTCGATGGAGATGCGGTAGCAAGCACCTGAGCGTTGAAGAGCGTGTCGATGCCATCCTCTCTGACACGCCCTTGATTGGTGAGAACGTAATCTGCTTTATTGTCATACAATCAAGTGTCTGTTCATTGACCTTCTAGCTGACTGGTTCCAGATGGGCACAATGACCTCGCGATATACCTTCGCTTCGTATATGGCAACCATATCAACTCGCCCAAATTCGATCATGACTTCACGCACAACATGTCCTTTCACGTAGATCTCCCCCGCCTGCGCGCTGGCAAAGTCGGTGGCTCGTTCTGGTCCGCCTACGTCCCTTGCCCAGCCAACGGGAGCGACTTCTCCACACCCAACTACGCCGAGGCCGTTGACATGACACTCACCCAAATCGACCTGCTGCACCGCCTGCAAGCCTTGTACCCATCGGACTTTTCACCCGCAACCTTTAACGCGACGGGCGCTTTGGCGGCCTTCAAAGCCAGCGGCTCACTCGTCTCACCTATAGGCGTTGAGGGGCTGCACCAGATCGGCAACCGCGTTGCGAACTTGCGGCTTTACCGTAAACTAGGCGTACACTACGCCACGCTCACGCACAACTGCCACAACATCTTCGCCGACGCAGCACTCGTAACGCCCGCCTCGGACCCCAGCGGCATCATTGCGGCGCCGCCTCTCCATGGAGGACTCAGCAAGCTCGGCACACAACTGGTCACGGAGATGAACCGCATGGGCATGATCGTGGACCTATCCCACGTCAGCGTCGCCACGATGCGCGCCGTACTGGCCGGGAACTCGACATTGGGATTTACCGGGTCGCGGGCTCCGGTCATCTTCTCGCACTCATCAGCACACGCGCTGTGCCCGCACCCGCGCAACGTGCCGGACGACGTGCTGCAGCTCGTCAAAGACACCAACTCGCTAGTSATGGTCAACTTCGCGCCGGACTTTGTGAGCTGCGTGGCGGGGAACAGCAGCAGCGGCATCCCGGACTTCGACCCTGACCACAGCACGCTGGAGCACGTGGTGGACCATATCGAGCACATTGGTCGGCTGATTGGATGGGCGCACGTCGGGCTTGGGAGCGACTTCGATGGAATCCCCAGCACGCCGCGTGGCCTGGACGACGTGAGCAAGTATCCGGCTCTGGTGGCGGAGTTGCTGCGTAGGGGTGTTAGCGATGAGGAAGCGAAGATGGTGGTGGGCGGGAATGTACTACGCGTTTGGAAGGAGGTGCAGCAGGTTAGCGAGAAGATGCAGCGTGAGGGCGTGTTGCCGATGGAGGATGAGCTCGAGGAAGTTGAGATGGAAATTTAAGGCATGGAGTGATATGCTCTGTGTGTTGACAGGTGTACTCTTCCTCRTATAGCGGACATATAAACAAGAATCAACTTCTGGCGGTGGCCGGACAAAGTTAGAACATGTTTTCTGATTTCAGGAACTCTGGGATTGTAATGAAACTAGTTTCTGATGCTTTCTTCTATCTTTAATACGTCAATGGAGATAAAGCGCAACTGTAATGATCGAACCTACGATCAGCAGGCAATTCAAAAAATGCTTTTTTCACATATCTTATATGTCGTTTGCCAAGTGGATAATTCCTTGCTTCAACATGCCACACTCCAGTGCTAGGAATATTAAACAAGAATCCTCGTTTAGCTTTTCAAACTCTTGCTCCTTTTCTGGCTTTTGAAAGGTTGTTGCTGAGAACCCTGGCTCCCATCTAAAGATCACCTATCTCGTAATAATTTGGGTAACAAAGCATACAGGCTCCGCTTCTCCGCTCCTCCATGCTTATTTCGCTGCTTGGATCAGACATTGGATCTCCAAGTATTATAACGGCGCCATCACAAAACAATGTATCTGCACGTCGGACCAGGCTCGCATCATGGGTCGTGGTGACGGAGTACCCACGATTCTGGACAATTACACCGGCCGCAACAACATGCCAGTCAGTCCTCTTTCCTACGTGGACGACAACACTGCATCTTCTCGCTTTGAGTCCGCACTCCAGCCATTATAAGTAGCTCGGCCCAATTCTGATCACGTTTCCGTTGTGTTTGGGGTCGATTGGGGATCTCATTCTTCTCTCCCTCTCAATCGACGTTAGGGTTGGCCGTGCCATGAGATTGCGTTCCACGACGGCAGGGTCAACGACCATCAATAGGCTCCCCATCCGCCAGACACAAATGACCATGGAGAGAAGTCCGTGGGTTGTATGTGTCGGCTCCATGGAAAAGAGAAGCGGGGCAGGATCCCAATCGCCATTGTCTTCGCCTTGGTCGTCATCATGCACGATCGGAACCGGCTTCGACCTCGATTCACCGAGAACTACCGGCGGTCGAGAGTACTGCGGGTGCCCGGCGTATACAAACCCACTGTCTTGCTCCTTGGYAAGCGTGGGCGAAGACCCTTCATAGTACGTCATTATGCCCTTGTTCATGGTGTTGTGGACCAGCGACGCCGGGTCTAGGAGGACGTTGCGCAGGAGGATCAGCTGCGGGCAGACGAGCCCAATGACGGGCAGCAGGGGCTCCAAACGCGGTGGCAAGTACCCTCCCCAGACCCTTGCGGCTTGAACCATGACGTTGAACATCGTTGGTGCGCGGAATTTAAAATTATCATTTGCCATGGTCGTGGCCATTCCACAAGAAGACTGGAAGCATTAGCGGTCCATGCATACGAGTTCAGTCTGTTGTCTGCATTGGTGATTAGAGTCGTCAGGCTCCCGACGGCCATGGCAACGATTGTCATATCTATCGCATCTCTGACTTGGCGATGGCCCATTGAAGTGCAATTACTGTATCCAGAACAATTCATGGACCAAGACGGCGGCTTTTAATACTAATGAGAGTCCAAGATCCTTGACCTCGTCCGTGAGGTCGAAGTACTCGCCGGCTAGTATCCAAGATGGTACATCGCATTCCAAGAACTCGTTGGTATATTCCAGGTGGGTCTCCGATCCATATATATTTGTCGTTTTCCATGTAGCCTTACGGCCCTCCCTGACACCATGCACCCACAATGCCAGCGTCTCCTCAGCGGAAAGCGAGCAGCCAAGTTGCTGCGCCACGTGTTGGGAGATTTCCAGCTGCCCACCATAGATAGCTACATTCTCAGTCTTTGAATCATCCTCGCGGCCATTCCAAGCGTCCAGTCCACCGATATCATGCAGAACGGTGGTTGGAGGCTGCACCAGCCACACTCTGACAATACGCTGCGGGCTTGGGCGACTATCTCGGCCATTACCAGCATTGACCTGCATGATGCCACCTTGGGTGACGCATTCAACAGCAATCTCGGCGCCGTTGGCAGCGGCGGCGAGTCCTAACATGGCGGCGCCGGCTGATAAGGTGTTGAGGATTTGTACGTCTCCGGTCTCTACTGGAACTCCGGTACCTACAATATGCTGCAGGAGCCGTTGATGTTCCGCTCTGACGTGTTTAAGGGACGAGACGAACGCCGATGAACCGCCAGTCATTCTCGTCAACTGAGCCGCAAGAGCCATGCATTTTCCACGCTGCTGCGATGTCGCGTCGGCATCTATCACACCATTGACAAAAGTCCGCAGCACGGAGCGCAGGGAGAACGGGAGGCTCTGCGGCGTGACGTTTCCATCCACGATGGGTGCGTTCTTCAACTCCAACGTCCCTCCATCAACGATACCGTACTTGCCACATAAAAGACTCTCCAGATCCTCGACAATGTCTGCGCCAGGCTGGACATACCGTAACACGAGCACGACGAAGGTGGCGATGCCCTCGATCGTGTCGATTACCACGTCTGGCATGGTGTTGGCGACACGCACCCGTCGCTGTCGGTCCCCCAGGATATATCCCGAGCGATCGAACTGCACGCGGCGCAGCCAGTCCGGGACGTGTTTGACACGGATGCCGTACGCTTCGGCCAGAGGCTTGAAGATGCCGGCGTCAGCCTGCCGGGTGATGAGTGATCCCACGGCTTTTCCGATTGTGATCATTGAAGCGATCTCGTTGGCGCCGAACGAAGTCTGGACCAGCTGACCCAGGCTGCTGGCGAAAGTCAGCGTCATCGTGGTTTCTGCTGATGCGAGTGTCGCCGGAAGTATCTGAGGAGAGTTAGCACTGTGAACGCACGCAGTCGATGAACTTAGGGGCTGAGATGGTGGTCTTATAGACTTATACCAACTTTTCCATGCGGCCCGTTGCAGGCAACAAAAGGCGTCTAAGGCAAACGCGCATCCTTGTCCATCTGTCTGTTCGGGCGCAACGGCCCTATCCGGAGGCGTATGGCGCGACCACTTACAAGCCATTGATTGCATGGGCGCTTAATACCCCACAATGGTTGGATGCACGACTCTCGCCCAGTCTGGAATTATATACCGAGTTGAATGAACACCTCTGGGTGAGGATTACCCCTACAKAAATCCTGCATGGGGGATTTCCAATCTGTCCTTTTGCTGGAGAAGCCATTCTTCAGCTTGTTCGATTGTGCGCCCCTCGTTGTCAAATTGCCATGCCAGCAAATCGTCAATAGCAGTCTTTAGAGAGAGCCCTCCCTTTTGAACTCCGAATAGCCTCATAATCATGTTCCCATTTAACATTGGTTTGATCCGATATGCATCCTCCAGGTGGCTTTGCATCACGTAGTCAAGAAAGGTGTTGTACTGTAGCACAAGCGTATTCACAGCAGCACCGTGACCGCTATCCAAGGTAGACGTTGAAGCCGTTTCGTAAACAAGTTCCGCAATCAGTGAGTAAACCACTTGTAGCCTCTATGTTGCGCCCCATGAGCGTATCGCCATAGCGACGCAGCTTCTAGAAGGCGGATCGTCTGGAGCGTCATGAACCCGCGCAACAATGTTTCGAATCGAGTCTGTATTCCTCAGTGCCGTCTCAACGAGCTTGGAAACCTTCCCTGTCGCCTTTATTGCTTCCGTGGCTTTCCACACGACCTTTTCCAGCATATCATGTCGTAGTGCGGCCACTGGAGCGTACGCAGCCATTACCCAGAGCGCTTCACGGTTCTGCTCACCCTGGACCGCCCTACCAAGCCCAGTTGTGCCATCGTTCGTCCATACAGCAAGACGCTGGTATGCGTCAGGCCAGGTGGAGGGCCATGGGCGGCCTTCTCCTGGAGGAAGCTTATCCCGTAGGACTCGACAAACTGCTGGATCATTTCGAAGGAAAACTGTTGTGCCAGAGGTTCAAAGTGTAGAACAAATCAAAAGCGACTTGCGGATTCGGCTGTCTCATGATCTTGAATACCTCGATGCCAATTCTCTCGCGGCTGACCTTGGTGTTTATCGCTGCATGGATGTCAGGGTCCTTCATCCACTTCATGGTCTCTGGCTCAATTGTGTATCCGAGTTTACTGCCAATCCGTATTAGGCGTAATACTCTTAGCGGACCGTCCATGAACGTGTCTTTCGGTTCAAGCGGAGTCCGTACGATCCCCGCAGCCATATCTTTCAACCCTCGCCCGGTGGGATCAACAACCTGCTGCTTCTCTATATTGAAGAACAGGGCATTGACCGTAGCATCACGACGGAACGCATCTTCTTCGGCCGTTCCAAATTCCATCTCCGGCGTTCGACTACTTTCTTCATAGAGCTCTTTCCGCAAATTTACGAGATCGACGTCCAGACCAAACACCCTGCCTATGGCGGTCTCCAGCATCTTCGACTTGCCAAGGTTCTGTCTTGTCGTGTTGAAGCCAGTAAACCCACAATCGTGGACGCCAAGTTCCCGCGCGCGCTTATGGTATTGCTCTTTTCTCTGATCGAAAAATCGAGCCAGAGCATCGCCGAATTTTCGCCCAGTCATGGTGCTGAGCGCGATGTCAACGTCCGAGCAGGGGATGCCCAGCAATCGATCACGGACCCAGCCGCCTGTGATCCATATGTCCAGGCCAGAAGCAGACAGAGCAGAGGAGTCTTGGCAAAGTTGCTCCCGGCAATCGAGCAGCAGCTCACAGAGTAGTTTTTCGGCTGGCAATAGGGTGATTGTCTTGCGTTGTATCCTTACTGGCTGCGTAATGGCCGACACTAGATCCGGAAGATGGGTCAGTCTCAGGCTTGGGAGTATTTCAGCATGCGACGTGCCTCTGTTACCCTCATCCATTTTCATCTTCTTTCGGCGCGACTCTATCCCTCACGGCCTGGTCATCTCCACAGACCCAGATTGTAT
>BCIG01000066.1:0-13536 GCA_001599915.1 Symbiotaphrina buchneri | reverse complement strand
ATCTGCATCTTGCGGACGAGGTTGACCGGCAATGTATATGTCAGCAGGTCGGTGAAGATGTTTGTTGCTGCGTTCGCCAGGTAGAAGGCGTTGATATCAACGCATGTCTTCTTCGTGATGGTCGTGTCCCATGCCGCCGGGATGGGATTGCACTGGAAGATGCACACCAGCACGTTGGCCGTTGCGGAGCTCCCGACRACMACGATCATCACGATGGCGATCCGCCGCAGTGCTGGGTCACCGAGACGCATGTACAACGCCAGCACTGAGGTCTTGATGAACCCCAGCGTGGCATTGTAGAAGATCGATGAGAACCAGACAATCTATGGGTGGTGAGCGGAAGTGGGGTTTGAAGGAGCATGCGTGTCTTACCTGAGCATAGGTGATCAGATTTGCTGTCCCTCTCTGCATGACGGCTTCAATATGATCTCCGAGACCATGATCGACCGCTGGATAGGAATGTCAGCTACGCTCCTCCATATAAGGCAGAAGACATACCCAAGATGGTGACAATGATGAAAGCCCATGATAAGAGCTGGCAACCAACATGTCAGGAAAGCAGATGATACATTCCTCCGGGAAGCATACCGCCGCAATAGTCATCAGAACTGTATTACCACTTAGCCAACTCATTCTTCTACTTCAGAGCCGGAGAGAACTCACTGTCGTCAAGACCCATGGCACGGACCACAAAGATACGGGCCCATAAACGCAAAAACATAACAACGATGGTGAGGACACCGAAGACAACACAAACCGAGATGACCGTGTGGCCTTGGGATTCGTAGATATTGAGCGCCATCGTGAATAGCGTAAAGGAGGAAGACGAAAGGGTATCTCAGAACGAACGAACGAACGAGCAATTGCCCACGTCGACGCAGACAGAGAACGGAACAATGCTCTGGCCTCCGCTATTCAGAAGCTGATATCGGCAGTCGATATATATCTTAGAAGCAGGAAGTCGAATTGGCCAGATCCCGCCGCCTGAATCTCAAAACTCTCCGGCAGATGGCACACTTAAAAAGAAGCATACAAGGAGGTCCCCTTGCCTTTCGACCCAAGCCTCGTATTGAAGCAAAGCACCAGGATCAGGATGAGAATCTCTCACATATCGCACCCTTCCATCCGCACGCAGTAACGATCTGTGGGTGACTCCCCAGAGCATGGACCAGGGGCCGCAACTTGAATCCGATAGCAAACATCTAAAAGACCTCCGCACGCCCCTATGTTCCTGCATTCGCGACGAGCAAGGAACATTTGTGCAACCTCAACGGGCACTACTTGGCACTCCGCCCGCGCCAAATGGTCCATGCCGACCGCCGGCCGGCGGGCCATGATCGACAGGAGAGCAGGCGTGCCTGGCTAAGCCTGAGACAACGTCCTTGCCCCACGCCATGCACGCCGCAGACGCAAGGCACGGCACATACGAGGTGCAATCCCAGTCGAGGGGTTGGTGCAGTGTATCCTTTGGAGACTGTGCTATCTGTGTCCAGGCCTGMATGCTGTGCCTGCCCCGTGCTTATCTTATTCAGTCTCTTGTTCGAGAAGGCCTAAAGGTTGTTCTCAAGAAGAGCCTGTAGGGAGCGATGCCGGCCCCGGACACGAGCACTTGTAGCAAGCCCTCCATCAAAGACTCCCCGAATAGGCCACAATTGCACGTGCCGAGCGGCTCTCAGACAGTTTTACTGCGTCTTTTGGCAGTTTTCAGCAGCGCTCGCTTGCTCCGCCCAGTGAAGATGAGGATTCCATTGTTGCACTCCACCAGCCGTTACATAACCATGGCAGGGATTTGTCGTATCTGGTGGAGCCAGCCTCGTCYTGAATCTCGACAGGGTACTCCGTCCTGGCAGGGAATATTCCTCCAATCCGGTGTTGTGCTGCTTGGTCCCGCTCCCTGAACCTGCCAATATGCCTGCACCCATATCACTCTCCTCGTCCCTGCCATCAGATTATATTTCTCCCAGCAGTTGTGCTCTCCCTGACTCGCTGCATTCCATCTTGCAGGGTCACTCAGAAATAGGCATATCCGTCACCCTGTCTCTCCGACGACGCCTGTCGTCCAGCCGTCCCACTCTTGACACATTGCTAACCACGGCACGGCACCGGCAGCTCTCGCCGCGACCCGCAGACTAGCACAGGCTAGCAGGGATGCTGTCGCCCTAGGACACGGCACAAGGACAGGGTCACCCATGGAAGCGGGTCCCGCTTAACAAGAAAATGTCCCGTCCGTCCACTCGGCCGGTCGGTCGTCTGTGTGTCTGTCTGCCTGCCAAGACTGTCAATAGAGAAAGAAGAAGTGGGCTCTCCTTTCTGCAGGACTTAATGCCGCGCCGATCAACATCTGCCAAAGTGGGAACAACCGGACGTGCGAGGGGGCTATGGTAGCTCACGCCATGGCGTCTGTCGCTCGGTCCCGGGACGGTTTAGCACCCACTCAGCGCTTTTGGAATACGAGATGGCAACGGCCCGCCTGTACGGAAGGAAAATCGAGTGTGGAGTAGGTTTCGGACCAAGGGAAGGTTTTTGAGCTTCGCTGATTTGCTGCACGGCATGATCAAAGTTTTTGGAAGAAGGTTTGTGTCGGCGTGAGGGTGGGCGTAGATTTACTTTTCGCTTGTACCAAAGTATGGGGGCATTCACTGTCTCTGGTGGTTTTGCCTAGCAGCCCGGCAGCCCGGCCATTGATTACTGGATTTTTTTCACTGTGATCCTATTTCCATGCAATGATGATAATACACATTGTTCATCAATAATAAGAATAAATACCAGCCAAATGATTGCAGCAAAGACCGAGATAAAACTTCAGGACCGTCTGTGCGGGGCAGGGGTCGCGCGCTCTGATTGGTGCGTTGCTCGTATTGACGGCCGGTAAGCGGGAAGGTGAAAGGGGCAGAGCAGACTCGAACGGCAGCGTTGAAGGGAGGTGGATTGGAAGCTACAGCTGGTGCACTCCATTTCACATATCTGCCGTAATTTGGAACTTGAGAGAGGGAGAAGAATTGGTTCTGGATTCTCACACTCGAATTCGTAGATTCGTTGATAGAAGATATTATGCAGTCTGTGTTTGTGGTATCCGTTTCCATCCTCCACCATCCTCCGCATAGCCCCTCTGCCTCCGCTCGACCCTGCCCTTGGCCCGGCCACAACACCTCCAAAATAGTCTACGCACTGCTCCCCGACGAACTAACCTTCTCGCCCGCTCCCTTGCCCATACCCTCTCCCTCAACAGGTAGGGTGCCAGCAACATGCTCCAGGCGCCTCGCCGCATCCATACCCTTCATGGCCTCACTCATGAACAACAGATCAATCTCCTCGAGGCTGCGGCCGCGCGTCTCCGGGCAGCAGAAGTAGACGTAGGGGCCAGCGATGGCATTGAAGACCAGGAACCAGATCCACGTCTTCCACCCGACGGACGCGTTGGAGATGGCGATCGGCCCCGCGAAGACCGTCAGGAACGCCATCAGCCATTGCGCGGATACGCTGAGCGAAAATCCGAGATGGCGGTACCGCAGGGGCATGATCTCGGAGGAGTAGACGTACTAGATGGGAATAAGGTGTTAGTATGGGGGGTGTAGTAGGGAGGGACGAGCGACTTACGGTTACAGGGCCCCATGTTRGCCCGAAGATAGCAATCCAGCAGAACAGCATCGCCGCGGCGGCAGCACCAGTCTTGCTTCCAGGCGTCGACAACAGCCCGGTAAAGGTAGCAAGGAACACGGTCTGACCAATGGCTCCAGCAATCAGCCAGGTCCTGCGGCCGACTTTCTCCATGTAGTAGACACCAATATAGTTCGTAATAGCGAGGACCGTCGTAGCCGCACCACTCAGGCCCGAAGAAGTCAGCGGCGCCAGACCGATGTAGACCTCGAAGATGGTCGTCATGTAGTAGAAGATCATGTCGATGCCCATCAGGTACGCGACGCCGACCAGGATGACGCCGGTGCGGATCCGCGATGCCGCGCGCAGGTCAGACGTGTCCCAGAAGAAGTCCCGGACGCGTAGACGTGAGGTGGAGGCGCGTTCGAGCTCGAGGGACGCGAGAATGTCCGATTTGGCGGTTTGCACGGCTGCGGACTCGAGTGGGAGCATGTACAGCCGCGACAGAAGAGCGTCTGCTTTGGCGGTGCGGTCTTTGGCGTAGTACCATCGAGGGGTATCTGTGTCAATGTTAGCGAACTGTGTATCATACCACCGACTCTGATCCATACCCGGGTTCGGCCAGAGGAAGCCCATTGTCGTCAGGGACCAGAAGATTTGGAAAGCGACTGGGAATCGCCATACAGCTTGGGTGTTGTGCGCAAACACCATTCCAAAGTCCCTGATAGTCTCATTAGTATTCTCATGAGGTCGTAAGGGGATGGAAGTCTTACACCCAGTAAGCAAAAGCCGTTCCCAGACTGGCGGCAGCAATCATTGCATTTACACCTTGGCCACGTCTATTCGTGTGAACAGCCATCTCTGCCACATAGACGGGAATCATGGAAGTCAAGAACCCATTGCCAATCCCCTAGGGGACAGGTCAGCGAGGTCCTCAATCGGTCATTCGCAATATCCAGCACTACTCACAATGAAGACTCTTCCAGCGATCAACTGGCCATAGCTATAACTCGTGGCTGAGATKATCGTGCCTACGATCTGAATGACATTGCCGATGAGAATCCACGTCCTCCTGCCCAGCACCATACCAAACACCGACATGATGATACAGCCCAACCATGAAGCCAGCAAGAAGGTGGAGGTGATCATCGAGACAATCCACGTGTCAGCCGGATCCGTAACACTGACGCCCATCGCCGACTGAAACTCCGGCGTCAGGAGAATGCCTCCCAGCACACCGGCATCCCAGCCGAAGGTGATGAAGCCTAAGCTTCCGGCGATTAGCGCATTCAGATACAACCTGTTGCCTTGCAACACCATCTTGACTTGCGKTCAAGCTGGATATGGACGTTGAGTCGAGATGGAATGTCGATTGGTTTGTCTTTCTGGTCTTCGCCTGGTCCGGAGGTGTGGAAAGGATAGGAGGTGGAAGCTGAAGGAGATCGCACAGCAGTCAGACGAGGAGAGCTGGGATAAGACGCGGAATAATACCTTTATCCTGGGCTCTTGGTTTCATCCTCGTACCGTAAGAGCCCATGGCCGCCACGCGGAGCAACCCAGGTAGGCGTCCTTGAAAGGAGAAATTGATAATCGCGCCCCTTGGGCCAGACCACCCACCTGTTCCCGAAGTTGTTATCCGAGGACAGAGAACTGAAGCGTGCTATGCTCCTTCGGTAGAGGGCCCTGTCGTAATGCAGGGGATCGCGAGAACACATTCATAAGGAGGATGAGGAGGAGGACGCCATAGCTCCTACTCCTGCATTAGCTCGTCCAAGAATTATCCTAGGCACTGTGCCGCACACCATAACAGCTATCACCGCCGATTAAGTGCTGATACAAACGTGAGGCACCCTGTTGGGTAAGTATCAGAGCACAGTACGAGGACCGAAGCATTTCCGAAATGCTCTGTATCCATTTTGTGAACATTTATACATCCTTGCCAAGGACCCAGAAACCCCGCAGCCGCAGGAGACCGGCTATCAGCTAAAGCGCGACCATCACAGTGGCGTCTGTAGCTATCAGCGTGTGCTGCTGTGCCAGTCATGCTGCTGTAATGGTCKGCTGGTATTCGTCCGCGCGTAACAGTAATCGCCCATGAGATTGATGAAGGAGCAAAGGAAGCTCAGAAGTGGAACAGAGGCATGTAGAYGGGAAGAGCAGGAACACAAAATCGTGGGCAGCACGCAAAACATTGCAGGCCGTGGAACCTCCAGGGATAGGCTACAACCCTGTCCCGTTGTACAAACGCACCCCGTACATGTGCAAGTCACACCGCTTCGCACGGCGCGGCCATGCCATGCAATCGACATTGCAGGATCTTTGTACCACGAACAACAGCATCCGATCATTTCCCATGACGACCTCTCATGACTTCAGTCATGCTCCCAGACTGCAAATTCCAAACATTCGAGGCCTGTTCTCAAACAGAGTTTGATACTTGGCTCGTGGGTATCTTCAGAGTTTCGCCAAGACTTCTATCCGTCCCTTCTAGGCGTCCCGCATCGCGGCACCGGGCCGGCAACTAGCCGCTAGGCGCGAAACGTCAACGACATCCGCAGGTCATGTCGGTTCGTTCCCCCTTTTTGACGCAAAGCCAAACCAGCCCCCAGTCCAAGGGCCAGGGCCCTTTTAGCAACTAAAGCGGTCGAACCAAGGAAAGATCCACCGGCCAAAAAAATGAGCGTTCTCAATCGCCGATTGCTCGCTTGCTCCACAGTGGAGAAAGAAATTCGTCACTAACGCGTATAGGCGAGCAAGCCGTTTTCTTGGCGACGTTGGGCTTGACAGGGAACGTCTTCCGATCGTGGATGAGGATTGGCAACAAATTTTGCCAGGCGATGATCTGAAAGGTGATTGCTCAGTTTACCGGCGGAGAGAATGGAATCCCTTCTGGCCGAGCCTGCCTCCAGCGTCGCAGCTGTCGAAAGCAAGATTGTCCGCTGGCAGGGTTCGGCGCATTGAGATGAGCCTGTTTGTGACTGCGCCTGCTCGTATGATTCCATGGCCATCGACGCGGTTTTGAACAGGGGTCTCGAAGCAGCTGCCTCTCCTGTCAGGGATCTGCGACGCCGGCCACTCTGTTGCAGTTGCAGTTGCATCTCCGTCTTGAAGGCTCCATGCAGCCCTCCCTTTCGAAGAAGCCTTTGGAGAGCTTGGCTTCTTGGATGAGATGACGGCCAATGCGATGTAACCAATCAGGAGCTTTGGATATGGAAAACACTTTATACGAAGTCCCGCGAGCTGCTGTCCACCGACGGGCTCCCTCACGCAACGATCGTGCTGTCGCAATGAGCTCCTGCTCTGACTTGTCTTCCTATAACTGCTCCCCTCAATCCTTCCGTCGAGCTTCACATCATTGATCCAAGTTGAGCGAGGCCTCCATATCATCATGGCGTCTCCTCTTGAGGATTYGTATACTTCGCTGCACCAGGTCCTGCCTGTCATACAATCGAAGCTTACGTTCCTAAATGTATTCCTCCTCTTCTGGGGTTATATAGCTCTTCGCGTTCTGTACCAGATTGTGTACTACCGCTTCTTTCACCCCCTAGCCAAGTTTCCCGGGCCTTTCTGGGCCAGCGTCACGAGGCTCTGGATCGCATACCACAATCTCAAGGAGGACGAATGCCAGGTGGAGTGGGAGCTCCACAAGAAGTATGGTAAGTTCTGCCTCCTAGAGTTCTATTCGTGCAGCAATTGGAAGCTAATCTCATGTGGATATAGGGCCGGTCATTCGGATCACCCCGACATTGCTCCTTGTCTCCGATGCAACGAAGCTGCCGGAGATATACCACCGCCAGGCGAACAAGAGCAAGCATTATATCACCGGGAGCTTTGGCAAGACCGAGAGTGTCTTCAATATGCAGGATTGGAAACAGCATGCACATTTCCGGAAGATGATCGCTGGACCGGTAGGTGCTGCGAGATTCATTGTATTCTTTGGCATCAGAGCAGCAACGATTTAGCCCGGCCCTGGAGGAGACGGAGACGGCATTCTGAGATATTTGGAAACCTTTCTGGCCGAACCCTGCTAATACGAGACTGGGGAAACAGTACAGCTTCACCAACATCAAGAAGATGGAGCCGTTGATCGATGCCCGTATGCAGGACTGGATCAACAAGCTGGACGAGCTGTTTGCGAAGACGGGCAACAAATTCGACTTCGCTCCTTGGGCTGTGTATGTACTCCATGACTCCAAGTCCAGACTTATATCACGACCGTTGGCTAACCCCCCTCAGCTTCATGGCGTACGATATCATCTCCGAGGTTGGCTTTGGAGCTCCCTTTGGCTTCGTCGAAACGGGTAGCGATGTTGCCGGACTGATCAAGGGCTTCCACGACGGCCTTCCAGCCTTTGGCCTCATGGCTCGGCTTCACCCTTTCACGACTTGGATCAAGGAGACGTGGGTGGGTGAGAAGTACCTCGTAGCAAAGCCTGAAGATGACTCTGGCATTGGAACTTTGATGAGGTTCCGGGACAAGCTTCTGGAGCAACGCATCAATGACATTGAGGCCGGCACGACTGGCGGACGGATTGACTTGCTGCAGACGTACGTACCCTGTCACATCTGATTCATGTTCTGCAATAATACCATTCGTTTGTGAGATTGACCTGTTCCCAGCTTCCTGGAAGCCCGCACGGAAGACGGCAAGCCCCTGGACATGGACTACATCAAAGCGGAGATCCTCCTCGTCCTGCTCGCCGGCGCCGACACCACCGGGACCGCCTTCCRAGCTCTAATCGTATACCTCATGACAYACCCCGACGCCTACAACAAGTTGATGGCTGAGCTGGACGCGGCCACACGCGCCGGGCACCTTTCCGCCATGCCACAATACAACGAGGTGCTCGAACACTGCCCCTAYTACGTCGCCTGCGTGAAAGAAACCATGCGGCTATGCCCGAGCGCGCCCAACATCTTCCCACGGCTCGTCAGCAAGGGCGGCATGGAGCTGGAGGGCAARTTCGTGCCCGAGGGCGCCGAGGTGACGTGTAACCCGTGGCTGGTCCACCGCGACGAGAAGTTATACGGCCCGGACGCGTGCGAGTTCCGCCCCGAGCGCTGGCTGGACGAGGACAAGGCCAAGGAGTTCACCAAGTATAATATGGCGTTTGGGTATGGCGCGCGGGTCTGCCTTGGCAGAGATATTGCGTTGATGGAGTTGTACAAGGGACCATTGCAGGTGAGTCGCGTTTGTAGATTCGGGAGTGGGAGAGGGGTTGCTGATTGCGTTTGTGATAGTTCTTCCGCACGTTCAAACCGACGTTGGTCGATGAGTCGAGGCCCGGAGTGTTCCATGTCAAGGGAGGAGTCGGGTTCTGGTCGGATGTCTGGATGAAGATTGAGCGCCGCGCTCCTGTTGTTTGATGTTGAAGATCAGATTAGATTGCTTTTGAATGGAGTCGGTTCACCGGGATACTCGCGTTCCTTCGCTCTTGCATGAGGTGACCGTCCGTATTGTAGGCTCAGCCCTGCAGCTTACCTGCCGCTTGGGTTGCCAGCAGTGGTGTCGCGTTGCTGTCGTCGATGCTGTTTGCGAAGTAGATCCCCAAGTGGTCGGCGGTGCGAGTGAATTGCAGCTGGGTTGCCGGGCAATGTAGCCACCATACTGCGCCGACGTGAATATAAATAAACATGCTCGGGTCGATCACCAGTGGAGCAAAGTTACTCAGTGAATGCAATGACGATTGGATTCCTTCCATTATGTAAGGTACACTACATATCACATCAATGTGGATAACAGGGATATGGTGACAGCACCTCAGCGGGTTCCGAAACAACGAGATCCCCGGGAATATTCCCGCGACCACGATTGGGACAAAATGACCCCAATGACGGAGGTTTATTACGCCATACAGCTGGTAGTACTATGTGTAAATAATTATGGGCGCAAAATCATCAACTTACATCTCCGGCGTTGCATTCCGTTTCTTTTGCTGCATTYTGGAAATTTAATAACAATTGGGAGCTACTGCCGAGTAATGATTTTTCTAATTACAACCACAYGCCGGAGAGGCCGCGAAAAAAAATTCTAGAAGCCCTCAAGACGTACAAATAGAACCTTGGGCGCTGAATAAAATACCAGAAGACTTCATTGAACGGATAAAAAATTTTGGCGACTTCATGCCTTTCTATTCTCGTGGCTATCATTGTCGCGGAGATGGATGCGGAGTAAGGGGTTGCTTACGTAATCGCTATTTGGAGACTCAGGGGTACTTAAGGGGTTCTCCAACCCGTGCCTGGTGTAATTTATTTTTGGCTATCGAACACCAATGCTCAATAATATATTGTATCTCCTCGGTAAAGCAAGAAGCATGGAACGGTTCTCCTTGATTGGGTCTGGATAGATCAGTATGTACCCTTTACACCTAGGGGAAAGTCCGTTGCGGGTTACTGACCTTGATAGTGCTTTGGCATATCCGTAAGTAAATTGGCCTGGAAATTTCCCCAGTTGTGACTAGTATAATTCCGTCAATGCTCTAATCTGATAGAGCAATCTGCAACGCATTATTGCTGGATCAGTAGCCCACGGCTTTTGCCTCAATCTTTATTCTACGAAGATAGCTTTTCTAGTAAGCAGCTCCTTGGTAGTCAAGCCGCTGTTCTGTTCCATCACACGGCGTAGTCCTGAACTTGGTTTCTGAGAGGATCTTCACATTATAACATGTGACAAATGCGCGAATATGGTAGAGATTGTCTATTGTAGTGTAGGCTGTAGAAATGTGGGTGTGTAACTCTGATGCGGCAGTAGATCGCCGGGCTGCCCGAATCATCGTACAAAGTCCTGATCTGCTGACGAGGGAGTTAGAAGGTTCTCCTGCCTTACTGCCGACTCAACCACAGCCCTCTGTGGACGGACTTCCTTTGCGGCGTGTCTTGAACAGTGGTGTTCGACAACATTCGTCGCAGCTTTCGGATATATGTGGTCTTGACTCGCTTTAGTGAAGAGTCCTTCATCATTGCTTCATGCACCTCCTTCTCGGCCTTTTCAGCCCTTCGTCTCCAGTCTACTCTTGGATTGCTCCTGTCTCTTCGCTTATCTTTCACATACACTCCCAGTCCCACCATTTGACTCCYGTGGCCGCGTCTTATGTTCCCGGGAAGGTTTACTGTGACCGGAACTCCTTATGGCAGGTTCGACATTTGAATATTCCATTAGGGAGGATGTCGAACTCGAGTGCGTACGCTGTTGTTGAGTTCTCCAACCTGTTGTCTCTTCTTTGGCCAATCTGGCATATTCTCCATGCCTTTTCTGCTATACGAGCAAGCCCACACAACTAGGTGTGCAATGCCAAACTCTATTGCCAGAGGGGCAAGGCTTTCTAGGCACAATGACAGAAAAATCTTCAAGGACGACGTATTTTCAGAAGCACCCGGAGGTTGATAGTTGTGCTGTATTGTGTAGTTTTGGTACGGACAACAGCCGTTTCATCTTCTCTTCCCAGAGGAGAAGACATATCTCCTCGTGGTCTTTCGGCTGACCACAAACGGTACTGTGCGTACCGTGTATCCAAACACTTGAAGTGGCGTGGACCAGCTCCCCATGCGCTCATTCCAACATAAAKGAAGAGCCTTGGAACCACATACATCAGGTACACMCCGAATCTGCTCCCCCTTCAGTAGAAAGCTGGCCAAGGACAGGAATATCAAGGTATTCTGAAAGTCCCTGGTTAAAAAAAGGAGGTGACCGCTGTGATAGCACTCCTGACTTAAACCGGCAGGACCATGCCTGTTAAAACGCGGCGGCTAGTGACCGTTGGTACCCTGATGTTAGTCGCGCAATCCACTCAAAGTCTCATTGAGATAGAACGGCAAGACAGGCGTCAAGCATACATCGATAGAAAAAGGGGTTCAGGGGTCACATAATGGGACTTTCCAGCTGCTGTGTTCTCCACCCCCGTCTACACCCGTTCAGCCTCGACACTAACTATTGCAACATCCGTTTAGTCGGGAGCTGAACTAACCCGAGTCATGCTTCTAAGTTGCAAATTTGGTAGGACGAGGTCGTGACGTCAAGAGATGCGACAATGATCGATCGAGGTCGAGATACTGACGGTTGCCTGTTTGCAATTCTTGCAGTGATGATCCAGATCCGTTGGAAGCGTTTAGCCCGCATGCGATGCACCCGGCGGATACCCTGTCCCCACGAATTGGCCCCTTCAGGGAGATCGAGGAAGACTACGTTCCGACAGTTCTCTTGGAGATTAAGTGATGTCCACCCGGTCTTGAAGTTGGTAACCAGGACCGTGCCCCTCGTGTGGGCATTGTTGAAATCACGGACCGTATTGGTGCGCTCAATGCGACTATATGCGCCGCACGGATGCTATAGACCAGTACCCCCAGTATTGTCAAGAAGAGCTCAACGTTCCATTGGGTGATTGACCAGTTATTGTATGCGATGATATTTTCCTGCTGCTTCATGGACCATCCAAGCCTCACGATGACTCTCAGATGTTATACCCGCGTTCTTTGGACCACTAGACCATCGACAGACGTGGAAATCGTGGTCCATGTCATCTGCCCCCGTCATCTGCACCGTCGCGCTGCAGTTGTCCAGATAGCGCCGTCTCTTTCGCTACAGTTCCTGATRAAACAGATTCTTGCAGATGCCCCACCGCAGGTCTAACGACCTCCAACAGTGGAGCATCTGTGCTATACGACAACGCTTCTCTAAGGTCGAGGCCTGGTCACATTCAGCCCTTCGGTCAAGTCCATTGAGCCATTGAACGATCAGCCTTTTCGGCAACATGTCGACACCGTATTTCATACATGCCGCCGCAATGTCGTGGATTCCATCCACCGATCTCATATTTTTTGTGCATGCTGCTGCAATGTGGTAGATTTCATGCGAATTTGCCCTACTAGGTTCACCTCCGGCCACTCCATCCGATCCATCGACTTCGAAAACCGAATCACGTGGTGTTCGTGTCCCATAACACAATGTTCCCTCTCACAGAGCTGCCCATTGAGGATCGCTTTACATGTTCCATTCATGTGAACATTTTCCTCCCGGGCCGCGCCGCCGAAGTGGGCCTTGCGGCAGATGCTGCAGCGCCCGTTGCACGGGCCGAAATGCCGCTTCTTGCATGTGCCGCACACGGGTTTGGTCACGTCTTGTCCGGAGATTGATAGTTGTGGGGGGGGTGGGTGGGGGAGGGCTCTCAGGGGCTTCATCCTTCTTGCTTGCATTTCTAATGTAATTAGCATACTCGCGTGACAAGATGCAGTTCCTTACCCCTTGTTGGAACTCTTTGCACAGATTGGTAACGGAACAACCGGAGCCGAATATACACTTCCGTTGTTCAAGATGGAACGGACAAATTGGCTTAATGTTCCCCACGGCGGCCAAATTGAGGTACCATCGATATGGTAGAATTGTCGGTACGAACTCATGGCCAAAGGCACTATAGCAATCTCCTGAGGGCTGTTAGTGTCCATGGCATTGAATCGCCGGGCCACAGCCAATTGGAACATACGGCGCATCTGTTCGACCGTTGTGTTCCCATTTGTTCGGAACTCCTTCGCGTGGTCGCACTTGACGTAAGAGCGCGCCGTGTTCTCGTACAAATTCATGGTTCCGAATCTCTCTCAGAGGGCGGGTAGAACGCTGGAAACCTGTTCTTGTTCTCAGAGCTGGAAGCAAGTGCAGAGATAGTTTAGTAACTTGTAGCAAAGAAACCGTGTGCCCCGGGACAGAAAGGAGCAAGACAACCTCACAGGTGCGTGGTGCAGAGTTTCAGGTCATAATTGAAGAGGCCCTCCGTCTAACTCCATTTCATATGCACCGCTGCCAACGACAGGACCACCACCGAAACCACCAACAGCACCGCCAGCACCAGGCACACCACCGACAAAACCACCAGGGCCGGTGCAGCCGGGCCCAGCACTACCACCGAAGCCACCACGCCCACCGTGCCCATCGCCAACACGAGCACCACC
>BCIG01000065.1:0-13736 GCA_001599915.1 Symbiotaphrina buchneri | reverse complement strand
CGAAGTTGATGGAGATATGCAAGATTGTGGATGCTGTGGTGGCCCCTTGAACTTCATAAAAAGCACCGTCTACGGCAAGGCGCGCGACAGTCAGCCAGGGCAGCTGATTGATTTCCAACAGATGCAGATGGCCCACTTCCCGTCAATGGACTGGGACGGGAATAAAGAGAGCCAGGCGTTCAAAGACTGGACGCACAGAAAAAAAAAATGCTCTCTCGCTTCCTCCTGGGGATAACACTATGAAAACAGACTTCCAAGTATGCTGCGAGAGAAAAATCAATAGAGACAAGTCAACACATCCTAAATCCCTGTAAATGGTACATCAGGACCGTTGCTGCCTTAGCACAGTGGCTATCATTCGAGCCTCTGTTGTCGAGCTCTCATAATAATCAACAGCTCACTGCCAGTATAACGCAGGCTCAGTGGCGACCATCTGAGGTCTGTCACTCAGTTCATTAAGTATTCACATCTTCACCAGCAAGACCGCTCAAACACAATGCCGCACTCATCAAACCATGCCACCAGCCAAAACCTTCCCACCCCAAGCACCGATATCGGTCAGCAGGAAAGTCCACGATACAAACCCAGAGGGCGGCACGACCATCGTCCTCTGTCGATGCATGACCCAGTATGCTCGGGTATCGATCCCTCACAATGACCCTGGCAGGGCCTGCGCGGCTCGCAACGGCTCGAAGCGGGAAGCGAATCTGGCAGGGGCCAGCATCATGCGATACAATGAACATGAGGAGGAGGTATGCTCAATTTCACTCCCATATATATGGTTGTCAGACGGCATTCCGGCCGGAGCATCCACGGAGGGTCGAGTAAACTTCCAAGTCCGGGGCGGTCGTCCTACGGAGGGAGCAGCAGCAGTATCAACATTCGGTGAAAGAGGTACCTCGTGTCCAGCGAATCATTCGATAAATGAGGTAGCTTATATCACCTCACCTACCCTGCTGAAGCAAGCCACCACGCTCCGCAACCATTTTCTCACTCCCCCGGACGATCCATGCAGGCCCCAGACGAAAGAAAGCACGCACTGGCCAAGCCGCCGCGGATCCTCACGCCAGAGCCGGCCGAGAGGGAAAGCTTAAGCTGACCACCACCACGCAATAACTAGGTGAGCAAGTGGGCAAGGGTAGCTAGCAACCTGCATGGTGAGCAAGACGGAGCAGCGGTGGCCGAATCAGGCAACTTTCGAGAAGCCACGACGTACTGCTTCCTGCTGCTGCGTGCTGGGTCCCGGGATTGGCAGGGCGGGCCGAGGGCGCTGCAGGGGCTCCGGTTAGACGGCATGTCTGATGTCTTGTCTCTGCTAGTAGGCCAGCCCAAGGGTGAGTCAATTGAGACATCGGATAACTCAATTGAGGATCGGAGACTTTCTCACTTGCGCGAGTAGTGATCGTTAGTCACCCGCGTGCAAGGTCGGGCCAGTCAATCAGTCGCAGCCTCGCAGGCACAGGGGCACAGCGCACGCCTGAGAAGCTACAAGGCGCAAGTGAATCGTCGATCCAGTAATCAAAATCAATTTACGTCAACCGCTCCCGCTTGTTTAATTGGTCCAGTGCACTACGCACTGCGTCATAAATCCCGATCTGGAACGTGCGGTGGCCTGACTCGTGAAAGCGCCCTCGGCCAATCAAGGCGTGGAAGCCTGGCCGTGGCTGCTTACATACGCCGCGTACGCTCAAGTACGAAGTGTAGTCAGCGACTCAGCGGCATTATCCGCATGCAGAAGCGTTCGGGCGCACAGCTAAGCAACGCCAAGCCTTCTCTTGGATTCGCTCCTACCAGCCAGCTGGCTCCCTCCCGCGCGAGCATCGGCCGAGAGTCTTGAGAAGAATCAAAACTGGCTGGATTACTTGGCTGCGATCTTCTCGAACACAGACAGCAAAGCGGTTTTTCTAACTGATGAGAGCTTTTTATTGTTTTGCGCAGTCCCCACTGTAATGAAAAATTTCGCGCGGTCATGAGTCTCCTTGGTTGAAGCTTATCTACACCAGCGGGAGGATCGAGGGGGGCTTTTTGTATGAGACAATTAAAGACTATTGTTTCCGATCCCGCAAGCTCGATCGATTCAAATCGCCCGCGTTTCGCTGATGAGACCAGAATTCCTGGTTAGGGAAAGGAGTAGCTAAGGTACGGAGGTACCTAACTCCTTACCAGGCTGCCCGCACGCGGAATTGGTCCAATGAGTGGTCGCGACCCCTGAAGACTGGTGTCGGTTTTCGATTTTCGCCGAACCTGCTCCGGGCACTCCGAAAAGGCGACAAGGCTGGCGATTACCGTAGGGCCGTTCACGTCAAAAGGTCTACAACGGGCCTGGCGCGGAGAGTACGAGGTAAAAGATCGGAATAAGGTGTAAGGATGATGGGATGAAGTTTTTATTCGTGTGCATCAGATTTAATGGTGATGTATTGCATATTGCACGAGAGAAGGGAGGCGCGATAATGCAACACGAGGAGGCCTATCAGCCTATCACGGATACCGGCAAGCAGAACCCCATGCTTACAGGGGTGAATGGGAAGCGGCCAGGCCATATGCGAATCGCGGGTGCAGGAGCCACGAATGACAGGCCAAAGGGCATGCCAAAGGGGGAGGAAGAAAGAAGGTTCCATCGGCTGCCAGTAATATGTCCGAATAACGGTGGTGAAAGGGGTTGGTTGGTACGTGGGCATGACATGATGAGGTCGTACCTCACTCTGTCGTAGTAGTGTAGGGCCGGAACATAGGCCCGCAATACCCGCAAGGCCGCACCGCAAATCGGGGGGTCGGCGTTTGTGGACGTGCGGCTTTGACAGCAGCAGCGTGCGAGGGCCGGTCTCGTCCAGACGGCGTCAGAGTCTCAAGCCATAAAACACCGAGGCATCCCCGGGCCGCTCTGGAATTGCGGTTTGATGACATATGAATGATCTGTGCCAGCAAACACACAGTGCTAACTAAACCTTCCTCAAAGCAAATATTATTATTCAACGACGCACCTTCTTCTATATACATAAGCAACTGGCTGTCCATCCAGGCTTGGATGACTGATAATATTCCCTACAGTGTGCGGTGCAGGATATCTCTTTTTTTTGAGCTGTCTCATATAAACACACAAGCCCCCCTCCTCTCCCCTCGGCTGCTGCTGTTCAGTAATACAACGCTCTCCGAAGCGAAACACACCAACACAAGAAACAAATGGATTTCTCGTTAGATACATCGTTCGAATTGGATCCTGAACCGGACCATTGGCATCATCACTCGCCGCTGTCGGCGACGTCGCATCTGAGTATGGAGCATCATCATGATTTTGATGAGACGGGTGCGCCAATCCGCAAGCGCAAGCGGACGACCAGGGCTTGTGATAGGTGTCGGATGAAGAAGTCGAAGGTTGGTGAACACCACGATTATTCCTCACAAGATATTTTATTTTAGAAGGAAAAACCTGGTTGCTTTTCGTATTGCATCTTTTGTTTAACTACATTTTCCTTGCATTATTGAGGCTAACATGGAGTTATTTCGTAGTGTGACGGCCTCACCCCATGCGGTCGCTGCAAACTCGACGACGTCGTCTGCGTCTTCGGTGAGCAGAACCACGGTTCAAGAGAGGAGAGTCTACATGACAAGTATGTAGTCCCTCCCTATTGCACCGCCTACCCAGCCCCCTCCCTCCTTCCCTTCTCCGCATCTACCACCCCCTATCCCTCACCCACCACATGCAACCCCCCTACCTTCACAACCAACTAACCCTCCACCTCCAGACACATCCACCTCCTCGAATCACAGAACCGGTCTCTCTCCACCGGTCTACTCGCACTCCTCTCCGCCGCACAAGCCGGCAAGATCTCACWCATCCCTCCCGCATCGACCCTCTCCGCAAACGAGATCCTCGAGTTCCTGCACCCGCACACCCAAAGCCCTCAGGAGCGGGGTTACACGCCGCGTAACAGCACCACCGCCAGCCACAAGCAGCAGCATACCTCCACGCAGCACCACCACCAGCACGGGCAGCAACGACCCGCGCCGCGCTCGCAGCCGTCGTCGTCGGCATCAAGCGAGCTGTCCCAGAGCAGTAATAGGGAATCGCACCCGCCTTCGCCCACGCACTCGGCTTCATCTCGTTCCTCGGGGCTCGCGACACCGGAGTTCTCGACTCTACCTGACTTTCCCGCGTTTCCCACCGGTGCACCATCCTTCCCCGGCGCATCCTTTCCCGCAGCAGAGAACCCCCAGCTTTCAGCACTCTTCTCCCCACCCCTCGCG
Source organism: Symbiotaphrina buchneri (assembly GCA_001599915.1). Lineage (NCBI taxonomy): Eukaryota > Fungi > Ascomycota > Symbiotaphrinales > Symbiotaphrinaceae > Symbiotaphrina > Symbiotaphrina buchneri. The sequence goes on along the minus strand of BCIG01000065.1, from coordinate 9,491 downwards.
CACAACCTAAACGGGCTCAGAAACGGGCTCAGCAGCGACAGCAGCACGCCCTCCCTCAGCCTCTCCAGCTCCTCCTTCGACTCCACCCCCTTTCCTGGCTCCACCAACAACCACTTCAACGGCCTCAAACTCGACCCCGTCGACGCCGGCAACACCGCGGACCTATCCTTCTGGGACCCGACGCTGCTGCCCAACAGCGACCTGGCGAGCTACGGGTTCGGGCTGTTCGATGAGCCCGGCGCCATGGATCTCGGCGGCTTGTTTGCGGACCAGGCGACGCAGGGTACCATGGGGGGCTTGGATAATACCTGGTCGTCGTCGTCGCCGGCGGCGGCGGCGTTTGGGTTGGGGAAGAGTAGTGCGGGATGGGATGGCTCGTTGACGACGCCTGTGGCGTGAGAGACTGCTGTGATGTCTGGGCTGGCTGGCTGTCTGGCTGGCTGGCTGGGTCTATGGGGATGGGTTTTGCTTCGTCTACTTAATGCTACACGGGGTTCTAGAAAGGGGGTGTTGTCACGGCGTTCTACGGTGTTCCCTTCTTCTGCTTTTTTCTTGGTTTGGGTACGGGTTGAGCACGGCGTTGGCGGATAGCGCTGCTGAGACTCCCCCTCTTTCCTCTCCCTTTGATCCTTGGATCTTCTGCATTTYTTGTCATCAACTACAACTCTGTATGCACCTCAGCGCGCTGGGGGGTGAGAGCATTTGACGGCTCCGGTGTGGTCCTCGCCCGCTACTACTACGGTACGCCAGGGCTCGAGTTTGATCAACCGCGTTTTCAACCAGAGACATTATGATATCGATAAATAAACAAATAGATAGAATAATAATAATAATTATCTACGTCCAGTTTGCAGCTCCAATTCAACAACTTAAAACTTACGATTCCACCTACCATCGACCCCGTCAAACCCCCTTAACCAACCATAGAGCAAAAGCACCCCTCCTTTTCCTGACCCCGTTTCGTTTCCTTTCCTTGCATTCACTCTTCCGCTCCACTCAATCATTCGACCAAAACATGCAATATCGCAGCCAACTAACATGCTAACCGGAAACGTCGCCCGGCCCTGGACCCAGACCGTCTGAAGACCAGCCGCCTGTTGGTCTTGGCTCGGAAGCGGACAAGCCACCGGCGCGACGTCGGGCCGAGACAGTGTATGGGAACCAGACAGCCCCTGAACACAACATTCTCCGGCACGGAGGGGTGTAGCTACCTGTAACTCGAGTCCATCCCGTCCTCGGGCCGGGAAACAGTAAGTATCTTACTCCACATGCTCTACGCTCATCAGTTGAGATATTCCTAGGCCCAGAGCAAGAACAGCAAAGTGGTGCTCCTCCCATTGCAATTCTGTCTGTTTGGCGTTTCTTTGCGGCTTGGGAAACTTTCTCCCTCTCCCTTCTCTTCCAATTGGATCACCCATGTAAGCTTTGCAGGCTTGTGATGCATGTGCTGCATATGGCAGGTCACCGGCGGGTTGTGGATGGTGATGAGTAAGCCAGGCGCGCCAGGTACGAGCTCTCAAGCTTCTGTGGGTGTACAGTTCACGCTGGTATCGAGATGTACTCCGTACACACACTGGCTCATTATTACCATCGTTGAAGATCCAATACTGCAAATAATATTTGATTACTGAACGGTCTGAACCTTCCCATTCACTCCCGTGCGCAGCTGTGGCTTGTGGTTGCCCTTCAGGCTGAGCTAGTTAACCCCTCCCTCCTACCCACCACGCTCTCAGGGGTCGGGGGGTTCATGCCATTCCGCACGAATCACGAATCGCGAATCATGCACCTTGATCCTCTCCTCTGCCTGCTCTCTCTAAATAGGCATCTTACCCGTGACAGGGGCGAGAGAAGTCAGCCGTAGATCGTAGACTCACTCCATCACCAGCTACGGAGCCAAATAGTTCCCTCCCCGACTCCGCTTCCTTCCACGGCATACGATATACATAGGCTGCAAATGCGGCTCCGCACGAGCATCCGGGGCGCGGAACGTCTCCGCAGGTACAATCACAATCACAATTGCAATTATACAGAAGAAGTCAAAGAGACGATCCATGCACTAAAGATGCGTTTATTCGTACGCTATGATTTCACTTCGTCTTTCCCCAGTAATCCACCCTCCAAAGCCATTCGCTCTCCGCGCCAGGGGCTTGATCACCAGGCCCACCAATGCTCCCCCACCTACCCCTCGGCGCCCCCGGCGGAGCCCGTGCCCCGCCCCAGGCCGCATTGCCCATATCAGGATAATGCAGACAGCATACAGAAGCAGGGCTGTTCCTTTCTCTTCCCTTCCTTTCACTTTTACTCGTCATCATGCCACCACCCCTCACACGGACCAAGCAAGCAAGGCAAGCAAATAAGCAGGCATGCAAGCATCCAAGTCGGTTCCACGCTCCGTGTCCGCGTGTCTCGTGTACATCCACGTCCACAGCAGTCGAACGTCGGACGAGACATGCAACCATGAGTGGAGCTGGAGGAGACATCGCAGTCAAGAAGCCTCTCACTAATCCCATCCCGATGTCCCCATGGCGTGCACGTCCACGTTCACAGCACTCGAACGTCGAACGTCGGACGAGACTACATACCACACCACGCCACACCACGCGTAGAGCAGAGGGACATATAGCGGCCTTGAAGGCTCTCACTAACCCCATCACCTCCRAGAACCCCGTCGTACTCCCTTCGGAATCCCACATGTGCAATGCCCCTTCAACCTAGCTCCTAATMATTCTCTGAGGGTGGTCTTCCATCCTAGCTTCCCGACGTCGTTCTCTTCCTGCCTTCATCGTTTCCGGTGTGCCTGCGTACGTGCGTGGTTGGTGCGTATATGTCGCTGATGCTTGCTCCTTCTGCCGCAAGCTTGCTCACATAAACCCATCCCATCCCACTGGAAGGCACCCATACAAGAGCAATCGTCAGGTGCATTCTGTAGCCTTCCTTCCTTCCTCGGATGGATGGACCGGACAAGCAGGCCGGCAAAGCTCGACACACGTACCCCATTCTGTGCCATCAGAGATGGGAGCCTGTGGACCGCAATAAGTATGCTTCGTGCGTGCACCAGGCATACAACCGAGGGCGTTCTTCCCTTCCGTTCCAGGCCCGGTAACGTCCTTATTGCATCGCGTGCCAACCCATCCCATATATATGCCCGTTYCCTGCTATCTTCATCCCTCCCATTTTTCATAACTCGCAAGCCCCCTTCAAAGCCTCCCGCTCAATCCGCCTCACCCTCCTCCGGAACCTGCGCAACCGGCCTAGTCGTACTGCCCCTCGCAACGAGGGTATTCCAGCTCTTAAGCAACTTCATGCGCTGCACCCGTCTGACCACCTCGTCGATCCAGAGGCGCTCCATGCCACCCTCCGGCAGGGCATGATACGCCACTCTGAGGGGAAACACCATGCGCACAACCATGTTCCCKGGTGTCCGTCGTATGAACAGCTCCATGCTGCGGCAGATGAGGCATGCGAGTCCATACAGTTCTGCGTTCGTCATTGATCCGCCGGGGCCCGTCAGCATGGGCGAGATCAGGATGAGAGTTGCGTAGTACATGCACAGCGTGCGAGCGAGTTGCGGGTCTGRGTATGAGAGGATGGAAGGAGTGATGGTGGCTCCTGTCCGCAGGTCGCGGCAGCGGAATATAGGAAGACGGTTTCCGGAAGTAGGAGATGCATCTTCAGGTGTTTCAGGCTCATCTTCTTCCTGCGGAACCTCTTCCGGTTGACCGGGCGGATATGTATCTGCAAAATCCTTCTTCCATCGGCGTAGCCGGYGCTCCAGCGTTGCAGCCTGCACCCATAGGGAGCTCCGCTGACGTGCAATGTCCGCAGGAGAGAGCTTTCCGGCTTTATGGGCGGCAACGAAGCTGTCGAAATCCGAGAGGAGCGCCGGAGCATCGACGACTATATCAAGAAGATGGTCGTTGATGGTCTTTTGGCTTGCTTGGTGCTGCCAGGGCACGGTTTTCCACGCCGGTTGTGCCAGGAAAGTTGGAGCTCGAGTTGCCAGGGCCAAAGCCACCTATACCGAGTGTTAGTAGCTTTTCATGGTTCACGAACGATGGAGAGCTACCCAGTAAGAACGCAGCTCCGAGAAAGCCATATGTTCGATGCCTGAGACATGACTTTCCGGTCCCCGAAACTCGATCAACCGGAGTGCTCCAAAGAGATGCTGCAGAAGCGCAGAGTTCGAGGTTGCTTGCAAGCTCTGTGGAACAATTAGGCGGCCCAATAACCCAAGCGGTCCTGGTTGCTTACCTCGTACGTCATCAGCAATATGACGGTCATCAATGTCCCCATTGCTCGACTCCTTTCAGGATCCAGCAGCGCTTCTTGCAACGTCTTCAGCACACTGGTATATATCTTCTGGCCACCGGAAACAAGACTCGAGTTCGCGTTACGTTGTCCAAAGTATACCCTTGATACAGCTTGGAAGGCATCATGGARCATCGGTGAGAACATCCTGACTCCGGCTGCAGCACGGATCGAGTTGGAGTTACCGGCCTCGCCACGGCCAGCAAATGTCTCTGCAGCTGGACTGAAATCATCGAGAAAACGGTCAAGGATCTGATCCATAAATGGTGTTGGGGCAAGCTGTCGAGGAAGAGTGTAGTCGATCGAGGAAAGCCGTGAAGGTACAATGCTCTCTGGTGAGTGTGAGATGATATCATCTTTGACAAGAAGTCTAGAGGAAATACCTTTTGACGTGTTGTCACTGCTCTGGGATGAGTGGCGAGATATCGTCGGMTCAGATGTGTCGTCAGTGGACCAAATTGACCTGTGTCTGCTCTGTTGGTCCCCACGATCTTCGCTCTCGTGGGAGGCGTGACGTGGCGAACGATCCGAGGCATCTCTCGAGGGCGAACCAAATTCTCGGACGGCAGTAACAACTTCAGGAGTCTCCTGGGACGATGTGAGCTGCAAGGTCCTTCTTGGCTCAGGGAGACCAAGAACGGCCGAGCTGGCTATCTCCTCGATCGGCTGATGATTTCGAAGCCTGTAGACGATCGACTGGACTTGGTCATCAGGTGCCGATCGTATGGATTCCACGACTGTTTCCAGAGCAGTCCGTCTTTCATCTGGGTGAGAACCTGAAGTTTGAAATGATCAGCTGGAGGAGCAGTTTCAAACACCCTGGACTCTGTACCATTGTTGGCGGTTATCGCAGACCTCAGTCTTCGAATCTCTCCTCGAAGCTTTCTGATTTCATAGGCTTGCCGTCTGCTGCCAACCTCCTCGCTCACATGCTGGACGATGAAGACACATTCTGATTGTTTGCCACGGACGATGCAAACTCGACATGGTTGGACGCGATCGCACTGATTGTTCATTGATTGATTTAGCCGGGCAGGCTCGTCATGTTCATTTTGAAAACCGTACCTTCACTTTGCGAGCCCTACAATTCGTGCATGACAGATGCTGTCGCTTGATCCTCCTGGGTGCAGCAGGTGACGTGGGCCCGGCATAGTCTTCTGAACTTGACCCTGGAATGAGGCTCATTGCTATCGAAGGATTAGGTGGACATCTTCAGACTTCCCCAAGTATACGCCTCGAAAATGTCGAGATACAAGCATTGCACTGTCAAGTGACCATCATGTATTTGAAATTGAACAAGTTCAGAAGCGTTCGTGTTGTAGCAGTCTCTATTCTGTCACGATGGAACGGCACCGGCAACGTTGGAAGAGCGAAGATGCGCGACGATAACTGGTGGGGCCATGGGCCAATAATATTAATAAGGGCGTGAGGGGTGACTGGATCTTAGCAAGAAATTAATGCTGCGGCACGTAATTTAGTCTACCATGGGCGGTTCCCCCGTAGATTCCAGGCCCTAAGCCAAGTTCAGGCTCGATCAGGATCCGTCGTGCGCCGTTTGTGGCAGTGAAGACTGAAAGGGAGGGAGGACCAAGACTCGCCCAAGGGGAAGCCGGGAGGACCGAGTGTCAACCAGTGCCAGCTTTTGCGCGCGCTAATCACGAACCGGAACCCGCGTCCCGCTGGGCCTGGCCTATCAAAACCACCCAAGGATCAAGAACTGTCCCACCTCTTTTCCAATCTGTCATTATTCCAAGTCACGGGACTGGTGTACACAGAGTTGGTAGGCTGTAGACCAGTGAGATTCAAAGCAGTGAACCCGTAAGGGAGTCGGCATTGCAGATCCCATCGACTTTCCATCCATTTCTCCCCGGTCTGGAGCCACAAGGAGCCACAAAGGTTCTTAAACAGCTGAGTCCGCTCCAAGAACAGTGGTATCTTTCCTGCTTTGGCGTCATCTGCAGCGCGCTAGAGGATGRGTCCTAGGAGAATATCGAACCAAGCTTTGAGCGAAATTGGTAGCCGTTTCGCAGAGCATGCTCAAGATGGGAGACTTCAGGCCGATCGCAAGAGATCGGCGGTCATTCATCAAGAAAGAGGCGCCAGGTTGGTGCGAAAGTGACGTCCCGTAGCCCCTGTGCTCCCATGTTGCCAATGCCGGGATGGGAATGACCCTATCGCACAATCCCGATGCCGCAGTGGCTTTTGACTTTCTGAATCGCAAGAAAAAGTCGCAAATGGGTCAGTGCTGTGCAAACAAGGTTATCATGAACTGTCCCCTGAGCCCGGGGTAACAGAATGTCTTCTTTGCTACCTTGATGTTTCATGATTAGTCGCGTCGTATCTGTCTAGCCTGACAACTGCATAGGATCCCCTTTTTCTTCCCTTGATCCGTAGCCCGAAATGTGCGATAGCCAGAGTGCGAAGTACCACCAGGGACGCGTCATACCAAGCCTTGATCAACATTCAGCGGGCGTGTCTAATGCACGAATCATATTTATCGATCTGATTGTCTTCTGCAACAAACAGCTTCGATCTTCCCGTCTTGCAGAACTGGCAAGCTCGTATCAAGAGATTAGACGGGGCCGCAGGCCCGGCTGACCCCGACAGTGGGAACCGCTAAGTTGGCAGGGAGAACCCTGTCTTCTGCGCGGCTGTCATATCCACCACACCTAATAATAAATTTGGTGTGGCATTTATTCGTACAAGCATGTGCACAGTGATACATCACGGGAGTGCTCTCTGACCAGAGCCATAATCATGGATCGGCTCTGTTTATTCTGTCTAAACATGTGTACGAGTAATTGGCTGACACGTCCTGGCTGCTCCTGGCTGCTGAAGACCTTAAGTAATTCGGGATGTGCTTCAGTTAGCCTTATCGAAGCCCGGATTCAATGCAACCATATGTGGTATATATCTAGCCCTCAAAAATTGCTCTCCGCATATGAGCTAGAAGCTGTAGTCGGGGGTATATAGGCGGAATCATGCTTCTCCACGGACATCTTTATAGATATCAAGTGCAACGATAATGGCGAAAAGTGATAGCACAACCTAAATCGTGGTTTTAGTCAACAACTTATCCTTGCCCTAAATGTGGACTGGAGCATGAGACAGGAGAAGGAGCATGCATCACTCACTGCGCCAACGACAAGTCCCACCCCCGTCATTTCCCAGCCCCAAGCTATCGCCTTTCCCCTGACCAAGGCGTTTTGTACTCGCCAGAACCTCCACGCGCCGAGTAATGCAACGATTATCGCGGCACCGATGCATATAGAAGCCGTTGGGATGCCGATGACATAGAACCCGAAGACCGGATCCGGATTAGGATTGTGTTGCAGGCGGAAGAGTTGAGCAATGATGACACCGAGCATTGACAACGCCGCCGACGTTCTTAGATAGCCTAGAAAGGTGCGCTCGAGAGCTATGTCGGAGCATCCATCAGCATAGTCTTTCCACAAAGGTGCTCCGTGAATGCCAGGACGACATACCAAGATGATCCCGACACGCATCATGCGGCACCGTGACATGAACATTCCTTGTCCAGAACTTCCTTATCGCCTGCCACGTTTTGCCCCCTTTTTGTGCCCTCCTGAGCGATGCTGCATTCGCTCGCGTTGCCTCTGCGTACGCCTCGGCGGCTTCCACCGCATGTGCTGCGGCTTCATCTTCGTCGTCGGGCGCCGTGGAGATAGAGCTCGTCTCTACACGACGCTGTGAGGAGGTGCGAGAGCGGAGTGAGCCCAACTCTGTTGCTTCGAGCTCTGGGTCTGGAGAAACGGAGCGCGGAGAGTGGTGCTCCACTGCTTGGTCATCGGCAGCGGTGTGCTCGGTGCTGTCTAGGTTCGGGCTGGTTGGGCCGGCCGTTGAACGCGCCAAAGCTGCCATTGTACACGGAGACAGCAGGGACTGATCCTCTGGTGGGTTCCATATGCGTCAAGGTTGAGCGAGAGCGTATCTGGCGCATGTTTCGCGAGGAGCCCCGTCAATCACTTGCCAGAGAGCTTGGAAGCACAAAACGAACTGGACGATCAAGAGCGGTGACAGTGCGACGCCCAGGCCCTTGGCGGTGGCAGATGGCAGAATCCACCCCACTCTCCGCAGTGACATCGCGAGCTCGCGATAACCTCCTATCGGCCAGAGCTGCGGCCAACCTAAGAGTGGCTTGGTTTCCCTCCTAGAAGCTGTCGAATCTTCAGTGTGAGCCTCAAATAACGTATTTCTGAAGTCCAATTGCTAATTCGAGTAGCCTTGAAGCCTTGCTCGGTCCTCTATTCGCATCTATCCTACCGCTACACCACTTCCGCAAGGCCGCTCGGAATTGCGACAAGAGACTACTACTGGCAAAATGTGGACAGACATCGAATCAAAGCTCCTCATCTGCACGGCGTGTGCAACACAATATGACGAGACAGACCGATCGAAGCTCATAAGCTGTCCGGTTTGCGATGTGCGTCCCCCTCTCCTCCGACCCCGCTATCAAGATGGCCTAGAAAGCTATGCGCGGTGCAATTGGTCTATTCTTTGAGAGATCCGTAACCTAACATACTGTCTTCTACTCAGGATCCTCGTCAATTCGTCCCGCCATCAGGGCAGTCCTTCACCACACTCGCGGACATGAGGGGCAATTACAAGAACAAATGGACACAAGACGAAGAGAACGAGAACCTGAGCTGGGTAGTGACGGAGCCCAAGGTCCGTTCCTTTGGACCCTCCAACTGCTCCCCCCCCCCGTAGCAGGATACTGAATGACGAGTAGTTTGGCATTGGCCAGCGAGCGTTTCTGATCAAGACACCTCACGGGAACGTACTATGGGATCTGATAGCGTATCTCGACGAAGAGACAATCGAGCATGTATGTCCCTTCACCCAGAAATTCACGGCCCTTCAGTCAGCTAACCCATCATCAGATCAACTCGCAAGGCGGGCTCTCCGCTATCGTCATCTCCCACCCACACTACTACACGACCTGGCCGCTGTGGTCACGCATCTTCCACTGCCCGGTATACACCGCCGACGACGACTACGCCTGGCTGAACCGCAAACCCTCGCTCAGCCTGCCCTCCCCCCACACCTCCACACACACGCCCCTCACAGGCCCCGTCGGAGCCACGCAGACCATCGTGCCGGGCGTGACGAGCATCAAGTGCGGCGGGCACTTCGAGGGCTCGCTGTGCCTGCACTGGGAC
>BCIG01000064.1:0-13823 GCA_001599915.1 Symbiotaphrina buchneri | reverse complement strand
CTTCACATGCAGTCGTCTTATAGATGTCCCATTTGCAGCAAAAGTATGGTCAACATGGAGACACAATTCCGGAACCTCGACCGAACCATCGAGAGTCAGCCTATGCCGGAGCAATTTCGAGACACCAAAGCATTTGTTTACTGCAACGATTGTTGCGCCAAGTCTCTTGTCAGTTATCATTGGCTTGGGCTAAAATGTGCCGTTTGTGACTCGTACAACACGGCTCAAMTTCGGATGCTTAGCGATCAGGACAATGACGCTGATATGGAGCTACCTTCTAGTCCTTTGGTGGGGACGTCAATGATACCTGGGGAGGGCCTGGATGATCCTCAACCCGCACCTCCGATTCCCGTTTCGGGAGTCGCTGCGGCGGTTCGTCCGGTATCTAGAGGACGTGCTTTGCGTGGTGTAGCTACTACCGGGAGGGACCAAAGTCCTATTGCGTCAAACAGTGACGCCACTCAAACTCGACGGCCAACATCTTACACGGGACCAAGTACTGAGCTTGATGGTCGTCGATTCTCACCATATCCGCTTGGCAGACGGATTGGCAGAAGCGTAAGTCCCCTTACGACGGGACATTTTCCGTCCGATGGGTCAGTGGAGGACCCATCAACACAAGCAAACATGTCGGGCGTCTTGATGGGTACCTCGACTGGCGCCTCTACCATGATGGGGACGGAACATGCGGGCCAGGGAGATGACGATGATGAGCTTAGTTTCTGGGGGGGTGGCATGGATGGAAGGAGCCGTACTGGTTTATTTGGAGGTATCACGAGTGGAGAATCATGGGGAGATGACGACGATGAAGATATGGATAGCGAGGAAGAGGACGAGGAAGAGGAGGATGAAGACGATGATGATGATGATGATGATGATGAAGCCAACGATGGCTGGAACTTGATTGGGCATAGATGATCGTTCAATATGCCACAGCGACTGGGTCGCTGGTGCATCTACAACGGCGCAATTGGTCGGCGTTTGTCTTTCATTCTTCATGATGGCTTTTGGGCACGGTGGCATCAAAGAGGATACCAGGTTTGCATGGGCGACATGATGCATGAAGACAATCTGGATAAAATTTTTGTCGCTTGGAAGGGTGTTAGGGGTTGGAGACATTATTGCTTGTGTTCTGTCACTATATGAATCCCGGTGGGGCAGATGATGGCCATCAAATGTAAAACGTAATTGTACGCTTTATGGCGTTGAAATGTTACGTTAAGAGAATACCTTAGTCCTATCTGTCAGCGTATAATTTCTTGCCGGTGGTTCTGGACTACCTTGTTGTCATTGACTCCATCACCCTCTCCGAGACCCTTGGTCCACGTGTTCCTTTCAAGCAACGGTGATGCATCTCGCCGCTTTTTGAGTGGAGACAACGATGGAGGTGCGGTTACGGAGTACGTTCTGGCGTAGGGCTTGGCGGAGACCATTGAGCTCATGGATTTAGCCTGGCCTACGGACCGATCTGGGTCTAGCGGGCACATGTTTCGCATCACCCCGTGGGCAGCATCATCAAGGTGATTGGTCGCGGACCACCAGGAGCTCCAGGAATTTTGATATCCAGATCCCCTGCGCACCGATCCGGTTCTGGCAATTCCTACTGCCCCTCAATCAACGCGAAGTCAAGTCTGAACCCTTCCTGTGCAGTGTGCACGCACTCCTTGGTTGATTACTACTCAAGATTTCGGTGGCATCCTCCAATCACTGCCCCAAGTGGCCCATCCCCAATCCAGTCATCTGTCCCCTCTGCGATACCGAGCTCTGAGGATAACAGATCCTGCTGGTGACACCGTACCCCTCCGTCCCCAGACGACGCACTGAAGGGCCAACCGGAGGAGCTCTGACATCGATTTCAAGGGTCTCACTCGTTCGTCACTGCTCAGCTATCCTGCAGAGCCATTTTTAGCTGGAGCTTTGATCACTGCGCAACTCATTCCCGCCCTTACCGCTGCTAATCGCCTTTATTTATTCATCGATCAACGATCTATTTGCAGCGATAGCAGAAGCTACAGCAGCATTCTTACCGGGGCATTCCCTTGCGGGCACCCGCGCCTAGCTTTAGGGCAAGCAGATCGGCACAGGTTACCTACCTCGCAATCGGAGTATTCGAGTCTGACTTACCCTACCCTGACTCTTTCACCGACTCATTGGGCTTTCTGGTTCATCTGAACCTTCATTAACTCTGTTTTTTAACACGCCCCTACCTTTCCCCCTAAGCTTCCAACCCGGCACATTTTCGGTTCCATGCCGCAATGCATGTGGCACCACTAGGCGAACGCATTAAACGCATTGCTTGCATCCTACCTGGCCCGATATAAGTACTGTCTCGTCTCCCACCCTTTTTTGGCAGGTCCTGCTTCACCTAGAGGCCCGCAAGGGCCTCTCATTGCACAAGCGTCACCATGTAAGTCAACCTGGACCCCTGTTTGCCCCTTTTGCTTCAGCCCAACCTGCAATTTTACCTTTTCACCTTGAGCGGAACATCCGCTACCAAGCTGCGCTGGGCATGTTGACACCAAAATTCCAATCTCTCCTACTAAACACCCCTTCTAGGAAGTTCGGAAAGCAACTACAGAAGAAGCAACTGGATATTCCAGAGTATGCTGCCAGTTTTGTCAACTATAAGGCGCTCAAGAAGGTAATCCGATTGATCCATTGGTCCCAGAATGTGGGAATGGTCGGGCAGCCCGCTGACAGCCGTACACAGCTCATCAAGAAGCTGAGCGCGACTCCAACCCTCGGTCCTTACAATGACACCACCCATCATGATGAACCGCTCGATCCTCAGGCCATGTTGCAGGCCAACAAGGCGACATTCTTCTTCCGTCTGGTAAGAAGCCGATGTTTCCTATTGTGCTATGCCGTGGTGGTGCTAACAGGCCGGCAGGAACGGGAGTTGGAAAAAGTCAATGCATTCTACCTACAGAAAGAAGCAGAGGTATCTATCTATCATGCCACCTGTCGTTGGACGCGTTCATTGATCCATCGCAGTTGAAATTACGGTTAAAAACTTTATTAGATAAGAAAAGGGTCATGCAATCGCGCCCGACGCCAGCTTCGAACGTCTCAGCAACTTTCATCACCCTCCAAGAGGGCTTCCAGCAGTTTGGCCACGACCTGTACAATCTCCAAGTATATTCTCCAATGCACAGCTTTGCAGGATTCCTCTGACTTTAGGCAGCAATTCGTTGAAGTCAATGCATTGGCGTTTTCTAAGATTCTGAAAAAGGTTCGTGCAGACTCTGCGCTTATTGAACACAGCTAATCTCTGTGAAGTGGGATAAAACATCAAAGGTCCGTCTTCTCCGCGGAGAAAATTACAAACGCATCTAACGTTGTTGTAGTCGCGAACGAAAGAGTTGTATTTGTCGCGAGCCGTCGAAGTTCAACCGTGTTTCAACCGGGAGGTGATCAGCGAGCTCTCAGATCAAGCTACTTCAAGTTTATTGGAACTATCTGCGTGGGCCGAAGGGGAGAAGATCCGATTTGACACGCGAGACACTGAGTATGTCGTGACTGGGCAGCCGCTAGGCACCGACGAGAGCGATACCGACTATCAATTCCTGCAAGCAATCAACGCCGGAAACGTGGCATCCCTAGCGGACTGGATCTCTCGTCTCAGCAGCTCACCAGAAGCCGGTGATCGCTTCACCCGTACCTTTCTCTCCGCCATCCATGAGGCTCCAGATGACTGCCTGAATATCCTATTGGAGACAGGCTTGGTGGATCTGAATAAAGAGGACGAGATTAACGAACGGAACTGTCTACACGAAGCTACTATATCGGGACGGAAATCTGTTCTCGACATAGGCCTCTCGAAAGGGGTTGACCCTTCGCGAAAAGACATTTATGGAAGGATACCTTTGCATTACGCTTGTATGCATGGCAGGGTCGATATGGTGGAAGCTCTACTAAATGCCGGACCGCGAACCATCAACATTGCTGATCATGACAACTTTACACCTCTGATCCATGCTATCAGCCAACATCAGCTGGAATGCGTGCAGCAACTCATCAGCAGGCATGCAAGAATAGATCCAGCTGGAGAAGCCGATCATATCCCGCTGAACCTTGCCTGCCAATATGGCTCGATGCCGATAGCAGAACTATTACTGCAAAAGGGCGCACAGATCCTACCTGATGCAGAAGGCTTATACCCGCAACATCTTGTCGCTCGCTCGGGACAGACTCCAAAACTACTCCTCTTATTGAAGGAGTACGGAGTCGATCTGGACCAACCCGACAAGATGTATCAGTGGACACCGCTTTTCCATGCTGCCAGTGAAGGCCATGTGGAATGCCTCCAGATCCTGCTAGAGAGCGGCGTCAGTGTTGATGTCCTAGATGAAAAGGATCTCTCGGCAATGTACTATGCCGCTTGGGAAGGTCATTTGGAATGCATGCAACTGCTCAGTTCCAGGGGTGCACAACCAGGAGCCAGAAATACAGAGACAGTCAGCACTGTCCCTAGTACTGGAGGCCCAAATGCCTTGACCATGGACGCCGATGGTATACCCGATCTATCTCTTCCACCACCAATTATACCTCTCCGCCGCTACGGACACAACTTCCTCGACTCTAAGACATTCGTACAGATCAGTTTCGAAGTTTGGAGTCCTGATGGTGCCATTGTCTTTTACCATGACAGCAAATATCCAGCAGCACGTCTTACCATTTCTTCGAAATCATCTGATCTAATCCCACGAAATCTAGCCATTCCGATTGAACAGGACAACAGACTTATTTCTTTCCAAATCGATAATCTTGACACTTTTGCGATCGATTTTGATATCTATCCTACTTTTGGATCTAGGGTTATTGCGAAGACTGTGGCTGTCTCGAATACTTTCAGGGGCCTAACACATTCAAAGGGCCATTGTGTACTACCATTATTCGATCCTCGCCTTCGAGCTATTGGAGAGATAAAGTTTTCTTTCCAGGTGATCGAACCATTTCGCGGTATTCCCTTGGAAATCACCCATTTCGCAACATATTGGAAAGCTACGAGTCAATTCGACTCTCAGCCAAACGCTCTCATCACAGGATCCAGTTTATCAGGAGAATACGCACGGCTATTTGTCCAAATCACCTCGGATATGGTACCGGTTCTCTACCCGCAATGGACCATCTCACATGCAGGCATCGAGTATCCTGTTGGGCGTCTCACCTATGAACAATTCAAGTCCGTTGGCTCAATACGGAACAAGGGCGACGATGCCCTATCAAGGCTCAAGGATATGCGCATGGACGACATTGAACAGATCCACTCGCTCCTTGCTACCTCCTTCTTATCTCTCCGCGACGCTCTTGCCTACTTGCCTCCAGATATCCACGTCGAGCTACAAGTCCTATTTCCGACGAGTGAAGAAGAGAAGACTCTGAAGTTGGGACCGACGCCAAATCTCAATGAATTCGTGGACGCCATTATCAATGTCGTCTTTGACCATGCTCGAGCCTGTCGGGAAGCATCGCCGGATATCGTTCGGTCTATAGTTCTCAGCTCGTATAACGCCGACGTATGCACTGCGCTGAATTGGAAGCAGCCGAACTGTAAGAAATCATCCCTTCTTCTTYGTTCTAGCATAGCCTAACATCCTATGAATAGATCCCGTGTTCCTCTGCAACGACCTCGGTCGCCCATCCGACGCTACAACGACCATCGAAAGCAGTGGCCGCAATACCATGTCCGTCAAAGAGGCGGTACGGATAGCGCAGAGCAACAACTTCATGGGCTTGATGCTCTGCGAGAGTCTACTGGTACGCTTCCACTCCCCTCCACGTCCACTTCCAATCGCACATGCCTAACCGTTCCTACAGACGATGGTCCCCGCTCTCATCTCCTCGATCAAAGTCGCCGGCCTGATCCTCGTCACCGACACCTCCGCGATGTCTCCCACCGCTTCTGCCGCGTCATCCGCCAGGAGAGCCGCGGCGCCAGCGTTCGACGGTGTTAATGAGGGTATTGACGGGTTCCTCAAGAGCGAAGGAGGGGTCTTGAGGTTCAGGGATACTATCGACGTGTAATGCCGGAATTGAAATTATATAAGGCTTGAGATTTGGGGGAAGGAGTCGAAGCTGGACAGGAGGTTGATCTCGATTTGATCTGCAAGATGTGAAAAAGAATAGGTAATATGGAAACAGAGCATGGAGCGAAACGGTGGTTCTGCGGTCGGTTGGGTTGGGCAATGTGCTACGAGGTTCTATGATATTGGCCAGCGGATTGATTTAGATAGACGTCCCGCAGTCAGTCGGTCATAAGCTCGCATGCGTCAATCAGTATTAGAAAGTACGCGAAGGGGGATTTATCGCAGTCGCATGTACTGGATTACAGAGCGGAAATGTAAAATTATTTGATGATTCTATATTTGACTTCTGTGAAGATGAAGTGCTAGTAATGTATCGCGGCAGAAAACGGCTCTCCGGCGCCTGATTCGAATTCTGCCCAAAATACCCGCGCGGAATGCTTCCTACGGCACTTGGTACTTTTCGCCCACCGTACAGTACACGGTGTACACCACACCCGCTCTGCCCGTCGAGCGGTACGGTAGCCGGCAGAACAACACGAGCCCCGAAGTACCCGTACAGGTCGATTATTTACGCTGCAGCGGACTATATATTTACGCTGTACATAAGGATGATACACTCCTACATACAAAGTTACTAACAGCTCAGCATCAGCGAAACCCAGCCACACCCTTGCGCTTCCTCTTCTTCGCCTGCTGGCGCTGCGCGAGCAGCGTCTCGGGCCGTCCGCCGAAGGCCCCGCGCTCGACTTGACTTGCGACCACAAAGTCACCGCCTCCGCCGACGTCCTGGCTGCTGCTGGGCTCACCGGGTCCGGCTGCTGGATGTGCTGCGGCTGCGGTCGTTTGGGATGATGATGGCCCGCCGAAGCCGAACACGGCGGGGCCTTGGCTGGACATGATCTGCCCGCCATGTGAAGGCGCTTGTACTTGCGACAAAGGCTGGGCTTGAGAGCTGGCCCAGCCAGCGGCTGGATCGGGTTGCGACTCGGTGGGCCACCGCTGGCTAGCACGTCTCTTGCCTGCCGCTTTGCTGCTACTCCGGCTGCGGCTCCTGCTTTTGCGGCCCAGGCGCGCGGCTTCCTGCTCTCCCTCCTCTTCCTCTTGTCTCCGCCGCGCCGTCGCCTCCGCGCGCGCCCAATCGTAAGTCCGCGGGTCGGCGCCAGGCGTCCAGTGCGAGAGAATGCGGGTCGTGGATGCTGAGATCGCTGCCTGGGCGTCGCGGTTCAGGTGAGTGTAGGCGAGGAGACGGGCTGCGTGTGGGTTGCCATGGCCGATGCCCGAGGCGGTAGATAGGGAGGAGGAGCGGAAGGAGAATGGGGACGAGCGGTTCGTCTGTGTGGGTGTTGTCGGACCCGGGGTCGGGAGGGCGGCGCGGGGCTGTGAGGAAAAGGGCTCCGGCGAGCGAGTGGGAGAAGAGGCGGGGTAGATGCGTGGCAGAGGTTGACTGCTGGTGGGACCCGGGATGTTCTGAGAGCGGACAGGAAGATCAAACTCCATGGCTGTCAGTGCAGGTGGTGCAGTCGGTACAGGAGACCAGGGGACTAGCTGTGCGCCGATACTGGAGAGGTAGAGTCTCAGCGCAACAGCTCGAATGGTAGCTTCTCTCGCTGATCGGGCTATTTCAGGTGTTCGTTCCGGAAGCCCGGTCATGTAGAGGTGCAAAAGCCAGTCATAAATTCCTGACAATGTCAAGCTTGTAGCTGCCCCTTCCCCAGTTCCTTCGGAAGCCTCCGGAGGAATGTCCATTGGGGGAAAGCCCAGTACCTTGGGCAATGCCAGCAATTTTAAGCGCAGTACAAACTCTGATGGTTCCGCTTCATCCTCCAGATGCCTGCTGTTTACCGATTCAATGAGATCATGAAGAGCCGAGGTTGCCTCGTCGAGATTATCCACAGTGAAATCTGTTGGAACCAATTCCAAGCTGGAGATGTTAGCGTCAAGATGTATCTAGTCTTTGGTATATGATCTTACAGCGTCTCTAGTGGTTGACGCCCTGTTTCAAACTTCTCTTGCAGTGCTTGCTCCAAGATTTCCATACTCGCGTCCAAGCCTCTGGGCCGTGTATTGTCGTTCGTCTCTGGCTGATCTTGCTTAAAAGCAAGCTCGTACATCCATTCTGCATGTGTGCTGTGCTTCTCATCCAACCGACCATCTTCATGTTGCGGTTCTTCCTCCGTATCCTCGTTGGAGTTTTGCCTCGGTTCGTTTCGAAGCTCGCCTAGCGTCTCGTCCTCATCGTCGCTGACAATAAAATCGTCAAACTCGTCGTAAGTAGCCCTCGTAGCGCTCCTTGTAACTATATGATCGATCCCTTTCTTTAGGTTAGTTGGCACCTGAATCTCGTGCCTAGACCCTTGAGAACCGTCCGGAAATCCGCTCGTGTAGAGACTTGTACGAACACCCAGATCATTGCTCAATATGAACACCTGAAAGAAACGAACATCACCATCCATGTACTCCCTTCCAGGACCTTCTGCCGATACCCTGAAGTTTTGAACATAAGGCACGGGACATAGAACCAAGGACGATATAGACGGTAAAGAAGATCGCGATTGTTGCGCAGCACCATCACGTTTAGATGCCGAGAACACTTCTGGCAACTCCAGGGAGTATGGATCACCATAGGCCTGTGGTTCGAACTCTGTTTCTGCACTAAATCTCCACGAGAAAACCATGACCAAGTTGTTGAACCGAGAATAAAGGCAGGTTACAAGAGCTAGGAGACTAGTCAGCAGGCTCACCTACTAGTGGATGAAGCGTGACCTTACCCTCTCCATTGGTATCAAGCTGTGCAGTGTTTAATCTCAAACTCGTATCTTCCTCGCTTCTGAAATGTCTCCACGACACCAGAATCCTAACGTCGCTCACAAGGGAACCACTGGCGTCAGGTTTCGCAATCTGCAACAGAATTACTTGATGAGATGTCGTAACAAAGACCTGAGTCTCTTGGATCGGGTTGCGTTTAACATCTAGAATCCAGCCGGAAGTCCTTGCCAGGCCAAGTTCAGGGGCAGCTAACAGCTGTGGCTCAGACTCAATACTGTAGATGGCTAACCGACGGCGTTTGGATACAATTAGAGTACTTGGATCAGCAGCCCAGAGAATTTTCGCCCATCCATCATCCTTGCGGCTGGTCTCCATGTCTCCTTGGATCCTTCGACCTTTCAAGGGCTGTGTCTTGTCGTCATCGAATACAGAACGTCGTTTCTGTTCGTCTGCTTCCCTGGCTGTAATTCGCCCGTCTGATAGTTCCATAACTGCCCAGGCTCCGTGCTGATCGACTACGGCAAACTGCATCGGGTACCATGGATTGAAAGCAACATCAGCATGAGGGATCCCGCCCGTAGAGTGAACTGGCAGGTTGAGAACCGGATTTGGATCTATGCGGGATGGAGGGCTCTGGTCTAGCATGCCATCATGTCGAGTGACTGAGCGCGCAGGGGCCCGACGGAATGTTGGTCGCATGATGACAGTTTCAGTCTCATACCTGACTGCAAGCAACGAGATACCTTGCCCCTCTCTTTCCGCGAAGCATATCTGCTTTACTGGGCTTCCGTTGCCCATATACAACACATCGTCTCCGCTTGATAGGTCTGCCATGGAAAGTAAAACGTCTTTGTGATCGTTCCAGCCCCGCCTCATCTCTGTAAATCGAAGTAAACGGACGACTTCACCACCTTCGCCGGCTGCCATGGCCACAATTGGCACCGCTCGCTTGCTAGAGCTCCTGTTGTCCGCATCGAGAGCCTTGCCAAAAGCCAGAAGATCGGACACGCAAGGATCATGCTTGGACGTAATACCAGTGATAGCTTGAGAAACATGGGCCAACTCCGGTAGTAGTGCAGCACCAGGCTCTAGTTCGGGAATAGATTTCGAAAGCTCCCGTACCTGATGTTTGACCTCATGCTGTTTGCGCTTGAGCACCGAAGGTGACGAAGATTTTGACGGCGGGATCGGTATTTCAGGAGGCGTGAGAAGCCTCAAAATATTGATCCTTCCAAAGATACGCGTGAAGATCCACTCTCCGCGTGTAGTATCATAATTGGCTGCACCAGGATGACCGTACGAAAGGTCAGTGACCCTACGGTCAGCCATTTGGTTTTTTTCTGATACAAGCGATGTTATGCAAGACTCTCCCAATCATAATGCCTTTGAGCAAGCTGAAGAGCAGAAAGAAACCTGTTCGATGGACTGGTGTTTGGATATCAAATATTTGGTGAGGGCAATGGTGCAGCGGAGAACAGATCTAATATTATGACGCTAGTCAATGCCAAGCTTTTGAGGCTCAACCTTAGCTTTGTTTACATCCCCAGACTCCGCGCAACCCTCCGTAAACACCATCATCATAATCCAACAAGTGCCGCACTCGATCACTGTTACGATATTAGAGATCATTAAGGTTCTACTCGAATTAACACCGGCTTCAGAGTACACTCTCATCATGGCGACCGCATTCGAGCCCTCGCTCTCTTCCTCGATGCGACCACTATCATCGTCCGCGCCGTCCATGGCGGACACGTTGCCTAGCATCAATTTCGGCTTCGAGGATTTGAGAGAGACCATGGCAAGGTTCACAGTTAAATTTGACGATTTCATTGAGAAAGGAAGAAAGCGTGTGCTTGAAGAGCGCAACCAATTTCGCATCAATGTCGCTGAGCTACACGGTATGCGCCGCTCCTTCGACTCTCAAGCTCCAACTAATGATATGGTGCGCAGAGGACCGTCGTATGAAGGAACGATCCATCGAAATCCTTGAATCCCGCGCCGCAGCCCATCAGCAGACTCTTCAGAAGGAGTCTCTTGAAACCTCGGAGATGCACACCGCTATATCTTCACTCACAAGCACGCGCGAAGATGCAGCAGCCCGACGTGACCGATTGCTCGCTCAGATCGCCGATACCAATAAGCTGATTGCTAATCGGGTGGAAGCCCAGCGTGTCCACGCCCAACAGCTCGATCGGCAGGAGCGCTTCAATGCGCCCGAGCTCGCGTTTTGGGAGGAGTTTCTGGGACTGCGGATTGAGGGCGTAGGAGAAGCCGATAGACTCAAATTTGTTTTCACGGGCATTGGAAAGGGCATCGGGAAAGAAGATCTGAAGGGAGAGGAAGAGTGCTGGTTTGTCTTGGACTGTTCGAGGAGAGACTATGAGGTCTTGATGACGGATCCCAAACTGGAAAATGACCGAGTGGACGGAGTGGTTGAAGAACTGAACGAGAAGAGAGAACTCGGGCCCTTCCTGAAGGGAATGCGTGCTATATTTGCGGAAGGTACTAAGTAGGCATGGTTCATGCTAGTCAGTGGAAACTTGCGAGGTGTGTATTGGCGTTGGAGATAAGAAATAGTTGGTTGATGTTGGAGACCACAGGCTCGTAGTCTGGTACACAATCAGATGTCATGGATCATGAAGCTCTTTGGTTCAAAGCTGGCCCGGTGTTTCCAAATCTCTCATTGGAAAGTGCGCTCGTGAGGTCCTCCTTTGCAATGGCTGTGCATCCATGATCGATAGTCAGTCCAAATCCTTAACTTAGAGTCTGCTAGGAAGCTCCGGCAACGTTGAAGGATAAAGAGAGATATGAAGGGTGTATAATAGATTTTCATAAGGACAGCATTTTAGACTAGCTACGTTCATGATTGAATACGCACTTAAGACTAATATGTGATGTTTATCGCGAGCTGGCTTTGGAGTCGAGCTCCCGGGCAGTTTGGAGCTAGGAAGCGCACGGACCAATGCGGGGAGGTGAAGGTCTCGAAGCTTCATCATAGCAGGGAGGTTGCACTACGGTGTACAGTGAGGCTACAGACCGATGGGTGTTCAATAAGTCCTGCTATCTGCCAGGTATTATTGTAACCTTTATCAAAGCATGTCGCACAACCACGGCCATTCCCATTCAGGTGCGCATGACCATCACCATGAGCATGGAGGGCACGGTGGGCACGGGCACGACCATGACCATTCCCACGACGATGAATCCCGTTCTGCAACCTCGCGAACCCTGTACGACCAGATCCGCTTCGATGATATACGGACATTGAACGAGGCGACACCTGGATCCGGCGCGGCCATCGTGAAGAAGACGTGGGCGCAAAGATTGGATCCGGAGCCGGAGCTGCATAGTGACTGCGATGAGCAACTGATCATGATCGTACCGTGAGTTTTAGCCCTTCTAAAGGAGATATACGGACTGACCGACCTAGCTTTACTGGACAAACCCGTCTTTCACACCTGTTGATCCGCACATCCGCSRATTCCTCCGCCCCGAACACTCTCAAGGTCTTCACGAATCGTGACGACCTGGATTTCTCATCCGCGTCCGAGACGCCAGCTACTCAAACACTTTCCCTCCCCCAATCTTCCGAAGTTCAGGAAATCCCTCTTAAACGCTCGCTGTTCAATAACGTCTCGACATTGACCTTGTTCTTCGAGGACAACTGGAGCGGTGGAGACGAGGACGTCACAAAGATCAGCTACTTGGGCTTCATTGGAGAATGGCTGCGATTGGGACAGCGTCCTGTGAATTTCTTATATGAGAAGGCGCCGAACCCGGCGGATCATGCCCCGATCGTAGGCATTGGGACCGGGATGGAGATGGGTGGGTTCGGAAGAGACGGAGCTTAAGAGCCTCTCAGCGCTTGGGTACGGACGTGAACAAAGGCGTTACACTATCAGGTTGCATTTTTGGACGGGAACGCATATTCAAGGCGTCTGATTAGTCCTTGCTATTCTATATCAAGCCCATGCCAGCCTCCCAAAAAGGTATCAATATTCTGCCAGAATCATATCCAATAGCATAGCCCAACGCCGAACACCATCGCTCATGCACGTTATATGCAACCAGACACCATGCTTAAGCCAGAACCTTCTGCCTGCCCTCGGCGACTCCCTCTTTCCTCTCCTGTTCCTTCTGCTGTGGTTCTGTTTGCGGCACTCCAGGTAGAGGCTCCACTTCTGGTGCAGTAGGCAGCTCCTCCTTTGGACCAAGAATCTCCCTCTTTAAATTCTCCAACTCTTCCTCCACCTCCTCTTCCTCCTGAACACTCATCCTCTGCGCAAGCGCATCGCTTATTTCCCGCTGGTACGCTCTCTCCTCCTCGCTCTCGCCCAGCAACATCTCCACCCTCTCAATGCCGCCCATCTCCTTATGTATTTCCTTCAGCACCGCCGTTCCCTGCTGGAGGCCGAATAGCACATTCTTCTGCACAGCCGCGAACTCGACGTCCGCGACCAGCTGCTCGAGTTGGGCCAATTGCGCGTCGGTGCGCGAGAGCAGCGTCTCTTGGAATTTCTTTCGCCGCAGCGCGAGGAGCGCCCGCTGCTTGTCGCCCCGAGCTAATAGGTCTTTTGCGACGGCAGTTTCGCGGGCTGTTAGAGAGCTGATCTTGCGCTGATATTGGTGCAGCTTATCGCGCTGCGTCTTCAAGTCTAGAATCGCCCTGTGAGTGGTCAGCCGGAAGGCAATGCTTGACCGTGGTAGACCGGCCCGCTGATAGCGAGAACAGCATGGACTTACTTATCCTGGGCGGTGATTTTATGACTGCTATTTGCATTGCCCATCGCGGCGACGTTTGTGCTGATGTCTGCTCAATGTTTGCTCCTGGACGTTTCAAAGTCGACGGATGGAGGCAGAGCATGTGAGGTCTTGGCACCGACGCGCTACCGATAGCCCGCAGTGAGGGTTGACGTCGATGGTGTGTCCGAGATACCCCTGATTCCAGTACCGTATCCGCGGGGTGTGCAATTCTACAATTTGCGATCCTTGCCGAAAATAAAAGGTTCACGACTCTTTGCGTAAACT
>BCIG01000063.1:0-14161 GCA_001599915.1 Symbiotaphrina buchneri | reverse complement strand
AGCCGGTTGTTTGGCTGGAGGACCCGGCGGACCCAGCGATCGTACCACCCGTCGCGTAGATGGTGATGTTCGGCAGCGACAGGTTGTACGACGTCGGGTTCACGTCCGCGCGCCGGAAGAGCGCGGGGAGCTCAGGACCGGCGGCCAGGGGCAGGGCGACGGGCTTGCCATTAACGGCGGACGCAAGGAGCTGCGCCCCGAGGGCGGCGATGTGGATGGTCCGGAGCATGGCGGCGGGGAGGAGACTTGAAGCTGTGGTGATGCAAGCAGAGGAGCAAATGGCGACATCCCACCTCTGGCTTTTATACCTCGGCCGCGAGCTCCAGACCGTCCATCTTGCTGGGCCTTCGTCACTTGCAAGCACTCCGCCGCATCCTTATCTCCAGCGGCCAGCAAGTCGAGTCGGAGCGCGCAAACAGCGAGGCCACGGCCAGCCGTTCCTCTTGGCGATGCGGTGCAGGTGTGAGCTAGTTGCCCGTTCAGGAAGGTGGCGGTCACTGCTTTGAGCTTTCCCGTCTTTCGGGACGCCGCTACTGCTGTCAGTCAGACAGTTTCGGCAGTTGAAAACCAATCACCGAGTGACCCCAGGATACCGGCCAAAGACTGGCAAGTAAGTTCGCTGATAAGCGATCATGGCTCACCAGGTCTTCGGGTAGGTATCTAGCTGTAAGGATGTTTGTAGTCTTTGCACCGTCTCCAGTGCTCTCTTTCCTCCCCGACGAAACATCACTGTTGTTCCGGGCATTGTGCTATCTCTTGTCTGCTTGCTTGGAAGTTCCATAAGTATCGAGTAGAGGAAAAGCTCCTCTTGACAATTCGATATAGCCTGATGACATGTTGTGTTCATTCGAGTGCTAGGTCTTTGATCTGATACAGACCCGGGAGCCATCCAGCGTAGAAAAGGGCCCCGGAAAGGGATTGGAAAGTGCTGTGCTGCATAAGAAACAATGATATCAGGCAGATTAAAGCAAGATGAAATAACAGCCGCCACTTTTTGACGGGCGTGTTATAAGCGTGATTTGTTAATAGCTGGGGATTGACCCTCCCGGGTTGAGTAGTTCGTCATCGAAAGCACTGCATGATCTTTTGCTATGCCTCGTGGAATCTACAAGGACCGGGATATCGGATCTCACGTCAATTCTGCATCAATATCTGTGTGGAGGGCTGGCAGATCTCCTTCAACCTCGATTGCAGTGGCCTGATTCGGCAAAGGAACAGACGCACATCTCCCGATTGTCGCACAAGGGGCCGTCTTCCAGAACCCTTCCTCGAACACGGCCAAAACCTCCAAACACCCAGGCCCGACAACGCCGAAACACGTGCGCCAAGCCGACACGCATCGGCGATTCAGCAGGCACACATTTCTCAAAAAGCAGTCGTGGAATCGTGGATCCCTGAAACGCACAATCTGGCAGCCGGGCCAGAAATTCCCAAACCGCACGATCGACCCGGGTATGATTGCATCGTGACACAACGCCTTGCCAATCACCCGGAGCGGCTCGAGGGCTCTAAACCTCTAGCGGCAAGGATGCGTTTCCAGTTGCCCTGGCGTGGGCGATCACTGCTAGAATTGAGTGCGCCCAGGGGGAAGCGGCTGGCCTTGGCGGCCCTGGCGGGCGATTGGTCCTGGCGAATCACAGCGGGGATCTTCACTGGGTGTTTGGGGGATTGACCGTAAGCGAGCTGTGACAAGAACCCTGTTTTTTGGGTGCTTGCTGGGTGGGAATGGGCATAGCAGGATCGAAGAGTGAAACCACCTTAAGGTGGATGGATGAAATTAAGGACAGCTGGCGGGAATTCCACGAGTGCGCGATTGGAGCGTTGCCATGGAAAACCCAGGTTGATACATCGCAAAGGTACTCACTCCGTAGAAGGAGCGAGATTAGAGGATGTCTGATTCGCCCGGTACTTTTCTGCGGATAAAGTTGCAAACGAAGGGGTGATGGTACGAACTGCCAGGGTCCAAACGCACAGCCCCTTGACCCAATCTCGGGGATGACCCGGTGCAAGATGCAGTATGTCACAAATGGGAAAGGCAGGATGGAAAAGCACAAATTCGCACATCTCGGACCCTGCAAGGCTGCAACAACTCGTACGCCTTACCACAGCGCGATGTCACAGTTGATCCGGATGATGTTTCAGGCACGACGCAGGGCTTGAAGCAGCTACGTATGCCACCAATTAGAAAATAGCTTAAGCGGTCTCGCCCAGCCAAAGGTGACATGCGCGATTGCGGTCCGCCTGAAAGGTTGCCATGTCAAAAAATGACGTCGGGCTGTGTTCACGATTTGTGTCTCGCTCGCCGCTAGGCGCACGCATCCTTCCCTGACACAGTTACTTTAAACCTTCACATGCCCAGTTTAAAATCGGCAGCATCAACATCGCACCTTACGATCCAAGAATCCCACGCGGTCGGACACCATCTTCGCATTCTCCCTTCCTCCCATCGATATTCTCGCTTCTCCGCTTTTTATTATATCATCCCGAGGCTCGCCCTTACAAAACCACCCCCTTTCCATCCGCAATGGCTGCTGCCAACACCTCCCGGCAGCTCTCTCGCACCCTCAACCTCTGCACCCGAATCTCCTCACGATCACCGCTCTCTAGACCGTTCTCTTCGGCGGCACCAGCATTCCACACGGCGCGCCCACGGATACAACACGCCCCTTCTTCACTCGGGTCCATCTCCGCCGCCAGAACCATGGCCACTGCCACCGACAAGGACAACATGAACCCCCAGGAACGGGCAAACAACCCACCAGTGGGCAACCGCCCATTAAGCGACTTCCACCTCAATGATCGCGTCTTCGTCGTCACGGGCGGTGGCAGAGGGCTGGGTCTGAAGATGGCCGAGGCGCTGTGCGAGGCCGGCGGGAAGGGKACGTACCACTTACGCCTACGCTTACGACATCCTCACCCAACCYGCGCAACTCCCCAACTAACATCTTCCGAAACGCAGTGCACTGCCTGGACCGCCTTCCGGAGCCCGACCCCGAATTCACCGAAGCGGCGAAGAACGCGCGCGCCGACTACGGCGGCTCGCTGCACTACGGGCGGGTAGACGTGCGGGACACAGCCAACCTGGACGAGGTGATGTCGCGGATCGCAGACGAGCATGGGCGGCTGGACGGGCTGATCGCGGCGGCGGGCGTGCAGCAGATCAAGCCCTCCGTGGAGTACACGAGCGACGAGGCGCAGAACATGCTGGCCATCAACTACACGGGGGTGTTCATGACGGCCACGGCGGCGGCGCGCCAGATGATGAAGTATAAGAACCGCGGCAGCATTGTGCTCATTGGAAGCATGTCTGGTCTTATTGCGAATAAGGGCCTCATTTCGCCCGTGTATAATAGCAGTAAAGCGGCGGTCATCCAGCTCACGCGGAATTTGGCGATGGAGTGGGGAAAGGTCCAGGAGGATGGCACGGGCGGCATCCGTGTTAATTGCATCTCCCCGGGTCATATTATTACGCCGATGGTGCAGAAGAACTTCGAGGAGGTGCCGGGCTTGAAGGAGACGTGGGAAGCGGAGAATATGCTGGGCCGACTGGCCCAGCCGGAGGAGTTCAAGGCGGCGGGCTTGTTCTTGATCTCTAATGCCAGCAGCTTCATGACGGGAAGCAATATGGTCATTGATGGGGGTGAGTCTTACATGGCCTTTCTAGGTCTCCCTTTCGTACTTCTCTGGATGTGGAGACTGATACTTCTTTTTCTTCTAGGGCACACCGCGTGGTAGAGAACCTTCCATGCATCACGGCCGGAACGCCTAATTCCCACCATCTGTATCTCGATCCGGCCTCTAGGCATGCGTGCTTTGAGGCATATGGCAGCGGCGACGGCGTGGCTCCCAAATTTCGGCCACGAGACATCATCGACTGAGGTGCACACGCACGCCGCATAGACGTCCGCGTTGTTTTCTTTATGCGTGTAATATAGAAGTGACAGCACAACGGCAGCGAGTGGATCGGTTTTTCTTTAGGTTAGTCGATGACGAGGCATCCTTGTACTATAGTCTGGCGAGCAGAGTCATGTCGAAGAAGCGATAGAATATCCTCAAAAAGTCCTAGATGAGACATAAGGTGACTCAATGTGACTTTACACGTTGGTAGCTTAGGTTGGGTAGCTGTGCGGAGGTTCAGCGTAAAAGGCCGCTTTGGTCGCCGTATTGGTGGTTAGAAGCACCCTTGGTGGGTAAGGCAGTGTGACGTCAGTTTCAGCCAATCATAGACAGTACGCAGCTACCGTACCTGTTCCAGCTGTGCCACCACCAACTGTCAGCTCTGTCCTTCGATGCCAACGATTATTATCTGCCAATGATAATCACTCGCTCTGGAACCAATCATGGACCATCGATCTTATCAGAGGATCGTTCTTTGGGGGCGATGGGGGTTAGCGTTCCTGTGGCAATCCTCATCTTATCTCTAATCCCCCAAATCGCTGTTGGGGGCGACCCCCAAGTGCCCCCAAATGCATATCTTGCCTTACTGTCACCTTCAGGGGGGTCAATCATATATATAAGGGCTCGGTTTCTGTCKATATATTTTTTATACTCAGCATCTCTCAAGCGCACAGCATTACGGCCTTGAACTCGAGTCAAATCCCATTTTATCCACGCTCGCAATACATCTCAAAATGACTGTCTCAAGTGGAATTACCGTCACACCAATTGCTCCGCCCAAGAGCTCCAGCATTGACTTCGGCGCCGAACTGCACAATGTGGACGTCGAGAACCTGACAGGTAAGATTTGAGCACCATCACTACATGATGTTCGATATGGGTCTTTGTGAAAACATGGGAGCTCTCCGGGGAACGGTAACCTCCCAGCGTAAGTAAGGTACAGCAAGCCGTGGATCGACTGGCAACAGTGGACCAAGACCACGCTTTTGCCCCAAACATAGCTAACATCTCATCCCGCAGACGCCGACTTTGAAGTCATCTACAACGCACTGTACAACAACCACGTCATCGTGCTCAAGAATCAACACCACGTCTCTCCCCGGGCACAATACGAGCTCACGCGGCGCTTCGACCCGGCCTCCGACAGCTACGGGCACGGCAAAACCATCGACGCCAAGCGGAGCATCCTGCACCCGGACCTCAAAACCATCCCGCACCAGCCGCAAGTGCAAGTCATCGGCAACGGCTTCGTGGCATCCTATGAAGGGCTCAGCAACATCACGTTGAGGCACCCGCACCACCGCACCTTCCACAAGACGCCGATCCCGGCCGAGGATGACCTGACGCACACGCGCTTCTACCGGTGGCACATCGACGCGGCGCTCTACGATCTGAACCCGCCGCGCGTGACCTCCCTGCTCGCAGTCCAAGTCCCCAAAGGCCGCACGCAGACGCTGCGCTACGACGACGGCTCGGGCGACGAGCTGCGCGTGCCGCTCGGCACGACTGCCTTCGTCAGCGGGTATGCCATGTACGACCGTCTATCCGCCGAGGACAAAGAATTCGTCCGCACATCTAAAATCGAGTACGCGCCGCACCCGTACATCTGGATGTCGCCCGCCAAATCGCGCTCCGACGGCCTGGGGCTGCTCAGCGAAGACAAAGAACTTTCCACTGCGGACCTGCCCGCTATCGAGGAAGAGAAGATCAAGATCCTGCCCATGCTGTGGCGCAACCCCCTCACCGGCGCCTTCGCGCTGCAGATCCACCCCAGCGCCGTGCGGCGCATCCACCGCGCCGACGGGTCCGTCATCGATGACCTGCGGGAGGTGCGCGAGATTGTGCATCGGCTTCAGCGGCCCGCGATTGCGCCACAGTTTGTGTATCCCCATGGTTGGCAGGAAGGCGATATGGTCCTGTTTAATAACCAGGGCGTCCTGCATTCGGTGGTCGGCGCGTTCGCGGAGGATGAGGTCCGCTTGTTTAGGCAGTGCAATATTGCGGGCAGTGGCGCGCCGGTCGGGCCGGAGGATGTCGTGGCGTAAGGGGTGGACGATGGTGTGCTGGCTGTTTGTTTGGTTTTGTGGTGGGGATTGTAACTGGAGCGTTCTGTAGACCTGTTTGCTGCTTGATGAGT
The DNA here is from genome assembly GCA_001599915.1 of Symbiotaphrina buchneri. Taxonomy (NCBI): domain Eukaryota; kingdom Fungi; phylum Ascomycota; order Symbiotaphrinales; family Symbiotaphrinaceae; genus Symbiotaphrina; species Symbiotaphrina buchneri. The sequence goes on along the minus strand of BCIG01000063.1, from coordinate 8,127 downwards.
TATGATGTGGATTCAAGATAGAACATAGCGAATGACAAGACTTCTCAAACTTCATATCATCTCGGGTGGGCCTATGCCGCAACGGTTTCCATATCTCCCTTTCACCTAAAGTTTTGATATTCCTGTAATTCTAAAAATCACTATGCCACAGATTCTGTGAATAGCTTCAATGCTTTGGTTACCGGAGTCGAGTGCGAGGCCCTGTTTGAGAATCGCTTTGGCACGGAGGCATTTACTCCGAGCGTGGCTTAGATGGGGGATGGTCTTGCGGTGGGGAGAATGTAGATGGAGAGTCCAAGATAGTGACTTGGTGTCGTGCAGAGGAGTAGGACGGTATTGGTGGCGCAGAATGGTGCAGTGGGATGTTTATATATGAGGGCCTGCGGGCGGCGGCCTTGAGATGGCGTTGTATATACATGATGTACGTGATGTACGTGAAACAGTAAAAAGAACTGAAATGCTTTACCTTTCCATGAGGTTTGAACTGGGAGGTATGTGAAAAGTGAGTAATATTGCTCAGCAGACCAGGGAGACCAGGGATAGTTTCTCACAAGGGCTTCCAACCAATGGTTGACTGTTGGGAATTGATGGAGCCCCGCTTCAGCACTTAACTGAAAGGTTTGATTGAACTTGACCATCGGTGCAAGTTGTCTCCAAATTTCTTCAGCTATAAGTTCAACAGAATAAATGCTAGGCAGCCCATTCCAATGGCTTGACTCTGTTGATGTCTATGGAGGTACACCTTTCAGCCTTGTATCTGCTCTGCATTCAAGGTCGCCGGGAACCCACAAACTCATGAGCATCGAGAGTGTTCTTCTGAACTCTCTGTCAGGCACGCTATGCGAACGCAATGTTGCCCGTCGGGTAGAGAGTTCATTTTCACTTTTTCCATCAACCGTTGTTGCCAAGTGCGCTATCCAAACCCCTTGCCGTTCCATGAGCTTTTCTGACTCACTATGGAGCTCCAAGCGCCTTAAATCGCACATGAGCAACATGCAGGGCCAGACGACATCTCTAAATTTAAAGGCTTCAAGTTCCTCATCAGCTTCGAAGGCTGAAAATGGTCGTAAGAGCCTCAAGAGTTCGAGATCTGCTACTCGAGTGAAATGGTAATGAAGCTGAACACCCGCTTTGGGGTGAGCGCTAACCACATGCTGCAAGTCGTCGTGGACGGTCTTGAAGTTGAGGAAGGTCAAGCACGTGGTCCGGATCTCTTTGTAGCCACCAGGGAATATTGAAGAACGATTAATGTCYATGTATTCTTGCAATGATGCGTGGACAAGTCTCAACGTCCATGTCGCTTGGTCAAAAGTAACGAGCCCGAGGCAGGACGCCACCAACTGCTCGGGCAGGGGGCAACCTTCAGGATCGAACTCGTGATCTCCGGGTTGAGTGGCCAAGGCCTCTATCAGCATCTYTATCTGTAGAGGATAAGGCACATGCGTGATCCACAACAGTGCCCTCATGCCCAGACTGGCGCGTTCGCCGGGCTGGCGCTGGATTCTTTCCAGCGTCTCCGCGAAGACGGCGTCGAGGGCCTTGGGCATATCGCAAAGAGCACGTCGTTTTCCGCGTTTGGTTGGTTGGTCCAATATTGCACGCACCTGCAGAGCAGGAAGAAGGAACATCCCCTGTGCGCCATTTGCGAGTCGTTCAATAACTTCCTGCTTGAAGTCGTCGTCCAGAGAATCACCGCATTCCTCGACTGCTTCGTTCAGAAATGCTTTGATGTCGGATTGGCTGGCCTCAACAACGATTTGAGGAAAGGATGCCAAAGCCATAGTGATATCGATTGGGTGTGGACGAYTGGTCAGAAAAATCCGTGTTGTCGGCCCGCTCGCTCATGTGCTTGAGAGCGGAGAGGAACGCGCTCCTTTCTCTTTCTTCCATAAACTCGTCCAAGGCATYGACTATGATGTACTGTTTCTTGTACTGTACTCCAAGAGACTTCACAGCTTCTTGCAGGCCTTTCAAATCACGACGGTCGTTTCTGTGCAAGTCCAGGACCGGTGGAGGTAATGGGGACTGAGTTGTAGCTAATTGCTTTAGCAGACTTGCGACAACGTCCACTGCTGATGCCTTCTCCTGTCTTTTGTAGTCACAGTAGAAGATTGCTATACCAACATCCTGGGTAGAATACCTCTCTCGTAGGTCGTCATATATCAAAGACCTATAGTTGGTCGTTAGTCGCAGTGAGGAACTGGAGTGGGCGGGGACAATGCAGACGATAGAAATGTCTTTCCGGCCCCAGGTATACCGCGACACCATATAATGGGGCTTGAATCAGCATCGTCGCGCCACTTGCAAACGGCATCTGAGTTAAGTAACCACTTTCCCGAACCCGGCAGACGACGGCTTCGAAKATCCTGGTGTTGCTTTTCAGGCTCAAGGGTTGATATCGAATTCAAAACCGCTTGCTCTTCCTGTTCTGTGTTCCAAAGAGGTCAGTCGCAAATCATACAATCGAAGAACAGGTCTGCATACTATGTGATGTTTCTTTAGGGCGTAGACAAGATCCTTTGTTTCTGCAACTTCATGTTCAATGACACGAGATAACTCTCTTCAAGTGTCCAATATCAGTACTCCATTTTCACCGAGCTTGCGATCCTTATCCTTACATATGGTCTGATTGCAGGGCAAGCATGAAGAGCGTCTTTTGACACTCTATGCTTCGCAATATATTCTGCACCTCCTCCTTCTGGAAATGCCATATCACAGCTCTTGCCGTCTGGCTGATACGATCATAGTCTTTCAGTTTCTTTTCAAGACTCTCCAAGACCGCCTTGAATTGACACAGTGGTCCGTTCGGTACGCTCAAAGAGCGGACTTTCGCCGACCAGTCTCCCACTGATTGTTCCCTTTCGGCCAGATCCTTCAGACTTGTAAGATACCCGACAGACGATGCGATTTCCAAGAGGATACTTGTACTCTCCTTGGAAGCCTGTCGTGCATCGTTGAGATACCAAATCACCGTAGCCCCTAGCTGGAGCACGGCGATGATGCTAGCCGTGGAGCTTAGAAGATCCGCATCTATGTGTTCACAGAACTATGTTAAATCTGAGGCAGAAGATGCGGAGGGTTTGGGGAGGAAGGATGGGATCTTCGGTCGTCAGCTGAGAGTTGTCAGGGTGTCACATGGCTGAAGGCAGTGGGGGCACAAGGCGCAGCCTGGTACTACAGTCATTCGGAGTACTCTTGCCCAATAATGTCATCCCTGTCAGCTCTTTCGCTGGCAAGAGCACAGCCCCGTTATGCAGGCAGAGTCCGAAACAGTGAAGCGCGCTGCAAGAGGCCGTGTCGCGGGCCACCAACCAATGGCTTGCTGCTTTTGTTCTGTCGAGTTTAAAAAAAATTCCAATCAGGAGGTGGTTGAAGATGTTCAGGACGGCTATCCAGATAACACTCGTACTTTACCCTCAAAGCAAGTGTGTTCGTCGCGATCATGGATGAATAAAGGTTGTTGACGGATACAGACGATAATTTAAGGTGAGTAAGATAATGTTGAAAGTCTTCACTCCGGCGTACCTAAAGTAAACAAGATCAAGATACAACGAAAGATTATACAACGAATGGCAGGTATCATCAGAATCCAACTGCAAAGTTGCAGACCCGTCCAATGGTCAATGCGGGCCCATGTCACCATCAACGCCATTAACGCCATTAACCCCGTTCAACTTCGCCTCCCTCTTCAACACATCCATCTGCAGCTTGCGCTGCTGTTCCGGCATCTGCGCCAACCAGGCCGGCGGCGCAATGCCCGTCTGCTCATTGATAGTCGACAGCAGCGGCGGCAGCGACTGGAACAAGTTTCGAATTGGAGCGGTTGGGTCAGCTGTTTCGCCCTGAGCACCTGTGATGCGATTATGGTTAGCTGTCCAGTTTTTTCTTTCTTTTTTTTTTGTCTGGGGGGAGGGAGAAGATGGGTTGGGTTTAGGTTACCAGTGTTCCAGACGGTGATCTTGGGCTGTAGCCCGTTGATGGCGGCGGCGTTGGCTTTGGCGAGCTTTTCGTACGTGTCTTCTTTGAGCATGAGGTATTGCATCAATCTGGTTAATGGATTGTCAGTGAAATTATGTCCTTTTATATAGGTACCCACTGTCGATGACTCAGGGGGTGGGTGAGGTTTGGTGTTCCCTACCCTTGCGGCCCGCCCATGACCTTCGCCAGCTCTCCGTAGGCCTGTGCCATCTCGGTGATTCCGGCGGCCTCTTTTTGCTTCGCGATGAAGGCCGCCTCGGCTTCTTTCGCTTTCAAGTACAGCAGTGCGTCGGCCTTCTTGGTCTGGTTGTAGAATACTGTGTCGGCGTCAAGCTGCGAAGTTTCTCGCTGCTTGGCGTCCCTGTAGACTTTTATTGCGGTCAGCACGTTTCCTAACCCAGTATATCTCAAGGGCAAAGGGAGTGGGACAGGAGCACTTACACTGCGCCTCCGCAGCCTTCTGCTGCCGATACTGCTCTGCGTCCGTGGCCTTGACTTCAGTATAAAACTTCGCATCCGCACTCTGCTCCGCACTCTCCCTCTGAATCCGACTGCGGGTAACATCCGTCGCACGCAGTCTCTCCAGCTCCATCTCAGCGCGCTTCTTCCCAACTTCTCTCTGGAGCTCCGAGTCCTGCAGCTCGGCCTGGCGGCGGGCCTTGATCCTAGCCAGCTCGATGCCCATGTTGAGCTCCGTCTGCTTCGTGGCCAGCTGCGCGTCCGCGGTGGCCTTCTCGCTCTTGCGTTTCGTTTCGAGCACGGCCGTCTCGGCGTTGATCTTGGAGATCTCTTGTTTGGTCTTGCCGTCTTTCTCGGCTTCGCCGATCATTCCCCGCATCCGTGCCTCGGCCACGTCGATCTTGGCTTGGTTGGAGGCGCCTTCGTGCGCTTTGCGGCTGAGTGTTGTGAAGTATTCGCTGTTGCCGGTGTCTTGGAGCTCTTTGACGTTGGCATTGTAGCTGCAGCCGTTAGTGGCGTGGCTCGAAGTGTTCTGAAGTGCTGGGGATATCTGGCAAGCTCGGAAGCTACTTACATTTTCAATCCAAATTGATCCAATTCGCTCTGCACGTTCTGAATAACCTGCTGCTTGAACACCTGGCGCTCCTTGAAGATCTCCTCCATCGTCATCCCGCTGACAATGACTCTCGTCTCGCCCTCGATAATCCCCTTGACAATATCCTGGACATGATTCCGGCCAGTCCCGGAAGCGCCACCTCGAGCACCGCCTTTTGGCTGTGCGGGAGCACCGTCATGGTCGCCCGTAAGCAGCAGTGCGTACTTCCTGAGGGCGTGCTGGTTGTCGTCCGGCCCGATGGTGAAGACAGCAGGCAGAGAGAAGGAGAGCTTCTCCATGGTCATGGCTTGCAGGCTCATCGAGAAATCGAATGGAGAGATGGATATTTTGGAACACTGGATGCAATGTCAGATGACTCTTTCTTGGTCGCATACRAAAGTTGAGAGCCCGTACTCTTTGGAAGGGCCACACCATGGCCTTCTTGACGATCTTGACATTGTCAACTCCGACGCCGGTGATGACCAGGTACTCGTTGGAAGCCGCGACGTGATACCTGCATCGACAGCATCAGTCTTCATCCCACATAAAACACTCGAAGTCACTTACATGATGGCTCCTCAAGACTTTGCGCGATGAAAGTTAGAAGCACCCCTAATAATACCGCAGGAGGATCTTGTTCCAGGAGAGTGAGTTGTCGATGCAAGTCTCACGCTGAAACACGACGCAACGAGCGGCCAATATATAGGAGCCATCTGGCAGCTCCCCAAGACGAAAGCGCCGCTCGTATCCGGTGTCATCAAATGCGCCTTAACCATAGCCCACGATGACCTTGGGATGGGTCATCAAGGTGCGCCATCGTCCGTAGGTGGTCAAAGTCGTATTACTGCTTGGCTCTGCCTGGCGAGGTTGCCTTACTTCCGCATAGCCGAACTGCAAGGCAGACTGCGCCACGACCATGGCCCCGCTTACCAGGCTGGCCAGATCGCCTGACCCATGAATTTGGATGATTTGCCCCGACTGTTAGGTAACCTTGAGGATTACACATGCTCTTAATTTCGCTGTTCACTGGCATATATTGGCGAGTGGATTGTTGAGGGCGCAGTAAAACAAATTATCCCCCAAGGTTGTGTTCGTTCCTCGCCAACCTTGCCCCAAACCTCCCTCGGGATCATACGATGCTTAACGCGAGGGTCTAGTACGAGTTTTAAGCCCCCCTCAGCCTTGCAAGGCTCATCGTTCGCATTGCTCACTGCTCAGCGTTGATTGACAGAAGGAGTGGGCTTGGTTATCAAATTTTGCCTAAGGCTCACCATCTTCCTCCCACCTCCCGCTGCACCCCGGTGCATCGGCACCTTGGGACTTAGTCCCTCCCTTGGCCTAAGCAGTTGGCCGCCATAGCCACAATCCTTCAGAGATCGTCCATACTCAACGACTGCGGGCTTCTGGTCAGTTTGATTCACAAGACAAGACAGATCCCCAGTACAATCTTTCAGCCTGTCGCTCAACCCCTGTTGTCATCAAGATGTCGACCACCCGTCGCTGGCCATACCCCGACAACGATGAAGACTACGAATACACGCCCCAAGCGGCCAAAGAGGAGGACGTCGAGGAACAGATCCCCTCCTACGAAGAAACCATGCGAGCCAGCAACAGCCCTGACATCACCATCACCGTCATCGAAGACAAACCTACCAAACCCACCAAAACCGCCTCTCCCATCCTTACTACCCTCACACAACAACTCGCCCTCACCCGCACCACACATATCACCGCGCTCATAGAGTCTACCATCCGCCCTCTGATCCAGGAACAAGTCCGCGCTGGCCTCTCCAGGAAAACAACCATCTTGTTGCCAGCGGACATGTGTAGACCTCCGGTGGGTGCTACTACGGCCGGTGAAGGGCAGCTGGTGGGGTTCCCGCTGCAGGAGGGGAATGTTGAAGCGGTGAGGTTGGCGGCTGGCATGCAGGGGATTGAGTTCTGGAGTCAGCCGGGAGTCCTGGAGATGCTGCGCCGGAGGTTGGATGAGGAGTATCCAGTGGATGGCACAGGGCAGGAAATGTCATCGGCGGCGGAGAGCAATGTGACACCAGTACAGACACCCGGGAAGAGGAAAACCCATTTCTGGTCCCGGCGCGGTGGAGCCACAGCTGGCGTTGCGGAGTCTCCGGTGCAGCAATCCATGAGCCAGCATGGTCGTCCTAGGGAGGGCGTGCTCAGGGTGGATATGCGGCTAGAGGAGGTCTGCTTTCGGTTTGAAACGGAGCTTGGGCTTTATGATAGCCAGAGTGGGAGGGCTTTGGTGCTCCGTTGTAGCGTCGATTGAATATGAAGTCTCGTTTACTCCTTGTCTCCAGAAGAGCCGGCTGCAACCACTCCAGGCCACGGATGCGCCCGGGGGATCTACATCCTTTCTTTGTTTTCGCCCGGTGTCTCGCATCTAGAGGCTTGGCTAAGTGAATAGTCATGACTACCAAATTGATCCACCCACGATATACTTCCGCTTCGTTCTGGTATGGTGAAAACCTCGTCGCAATATGGATGATATAGCATAGTTTGACAAGATAAAGCGCGACTTATAATCAAAAGTCCAGCCCCTACTAAGTTGGATGTCCGATCTTGACTCTGTCATTGGCTGGTATTCTTGCAATATATCCTTATGGGTGCACAATGAGTTCCTGGATTATCAGCCCAGCCTTAGAGCGATACAAGGAGCGTGCTACAGCATGAGATCCCAGAGGAGCCCTAATCCAAGAGTGAATTGGTTGCCTTCACCTACTGCTTTGTACGTTCGTACATATCTCGCCCATTTATCTCGTATCCACCATCATGCTTAAGACGTAAGGTTATCGGTATTTGGAGTCYGAGTCCGCGTCCGCGGTATTGTGTTAATGCCGAGGGTGGTCCGTCCACCATACCAGATCCAAACCAACTGCTTCCAATCTATTATTCTCTTGATCAAGCCTTCGGCATCCATCAGGCGTCCAGAACCCGACTACCGACAGTTTCCTCTGACCAGTGCGGCACTTGGATTCGAGCTCAGGGCCGCGGAAACCCATGCACAACTGAAAAGGGCTTTAGCTTAGCAACGGAATTCCCATTATTGGATAAATACGAGGAAAAGCATCACGCCA
>BCIG01000062.1:0-14690 GCA_001599915.1 Symbiotaphrina buchneri | reverse complement strand
GTTGCTCGGATGAAGTCCCTGCTGCTGCATTGTCGAACGTTGCGGACGGCCGGAAGGGTTCGTCGGCACATAATTCGTGTTCGTGGTTGGGTGTTGCGGCCAATTGGTGGCGTTATTGAAGTTGTTGTTGCCATTAGCGGCGGAAGTGATATAGTCGACGGTGCTGTTGGGAAAGCCGACGTTGCTGAAGCCATTGAACGGTGTGACGTCGTCGTTGATGTTGAGCCAGTTGCTTGTCCCGTTTGCTTCGCCTCCATTTGCGGTGAAACTGAGACCCATATTTGAGATTGGAAGAAAGCTTTGTTGCACGTTGCTGAAGCCACTGAATGCGGTGACGTTGTTGCCGATGTTGACCGAGTTGTTTGTGCCGTTTGTTTCGACTTCATTTGCGGTGAGAAGATTGGGATCGATATTTGAGTCTGGAACAAAGCTTTGATTGTCGTTTTGATTTGCCGAAGCCATGTCGGAGTCGATGGCATTGAACGAGTCGAATTGGTCCAAGGCCTTGGAGATGGTGGAGTCGCCCACATCTCCATTGTCGTAATCAAGAAACGTGGTGAAAGGATCCACGTCGCTTCCGTCCGTGCTGGTGTTGTTTGATACAGCGTTGGAGTCCGTTGGTACCTGGGCTGCGGGAAGAGGGACAGGCTGTTCTGCAGCTACCAATTGATGCAGTTGCTGGTCTGAAGTCGCGGTRGGCCCAGCCGTAGTATGTTGAATCTTGCATGATGGAGGCCCGTCGTTCTGGGCGGCTTGATCGTTGGTGACTGTAAAAAGGTTAGAGGGGATAAATGGATACAGAATGAGTGAATGACAAGCATGCGAAGTGGGATGCACTTCGTAAGAATAGTGCCATGCATGGAATTAGACAATTTCTGCTGTCTACAAGCAAAGAGATGTCTCAATAGGCAATTGAGGAAACTTCGCACGAGTGTATCATCCATAAGACGAATATCAAAATGAAACAGGGGTTATAAGTTTGTTGTAATGAGACAAATGCACTGCAGACCATGGCAACAAAATCGGGCTTGAAGCTGTAACATACCAATAGCCAAATGAAATAAAAACCGAGGACGAGTCAAGGTGTAGGAGACAAGAAAGCAGAGCGTCGAACTAATGTGCAGGTCACAAAACAGGGGATCGCTCGCCCTTGAGAAAGAGTAAAAGAAATAATAGGCTACGGGCCAATAACACGTACCTGATTCGGCAAGAGCGCCATATTCCATCTGAGCGTTGAAGTCGTCGTTGGAGAGATACATGCCGACTTCGACAGGTGCATCTGGTCAGAAGGGGAGCTTCTCAGAAAGTCTAGATGCCAGTACTTACTTGGGCCTTCGGGTTCATCATCAACCGGCGCAGTGCCTAGACCATTTCTACTATCCAGCATAGGAGAATCTACCAGTGATACTTACAGTCCATGGAGGCCATTTCTTCCATTAAAGTTTGTCCAAGCATTTGTTCGAAATCCGGCATGGCACTGGAAGGCAGTGCATCGTCGCGTGGAGACTGATCAAGCATCTTGCTGAAGATGCTTTGTTCACCGGTCAGAGGCTGACGGATACCAAAGATACCTTCGAAGTCGGAAGCCAGCTTGACGGTGTTAGATAGCGTCCGGGTTGACCAAAGTGACAATTGGCGAGGAAGAGGAGATTTTATGTTCCGCGAATTTGCCCAGATAGATCTGGACAGAAGTGTCGAAGCACTTGCACGAGGGAAAAGACCTCGAGGAGGGAAGCTCAATATATAGGCACCCAGTACATGGCCATGACAGTTCAGAAACATCCTCACGACAACAAGTCCCGATCATGGCGACGGCCGGAACCGTCAATATGGAGCGCATGCGTCCATGGGCTATGGCGATGTGATCACACTAGCATAGCTTCATGTCCCTCGTCGGCGCTGGGCTGCAGGCTGTCGCTCAACTCCACCACTCCGGCAGAGGTAAGGTGTAAAACTAGACAGTGCACGGCCCACTCTCAGGATGGCGCGGAAGTCTTTTCATCTTGCTGGCTGTCCGGATTGCGGATGGCGAGGGTCCAACGGAGACCGTCACGGGAGGAACCGTCAATGTCTTCTAGCTGGATGACCGCGATCGTACAGGAAGCCCAAAAGCGGAGGAGTGTGGGGATCGCAGGGTTATTCCCCTTACTCGATGCGGTGGACGAAACCGTCGTTTTGGATAGTTCGTGTGCGTAAAACTGTCACAGCCACTGTCAATGGCCATTTGACATTTTCCGATTTTTTCCTCTCGTCTGCACAGACAATTTGTTGCCTGTACATATTTCTGTCTATCCTAAGGCTCCTGCCAGTTCCCAGAGCAGATATTCCTCATCTGAATCCCCGGTCCTTACAAATGTCGATTCAACATATTCGCTTTGGGATGACATTGGCAGTCTCATGATGGTATAGCTAGCTTCATCTTGGATACCATGGTTGACGAAGCCGTGCACGGTCAAAGCGAACCAGGAACCAGGCGTCGGCTGCATCCGGACCCTACAACAAGCTTCTGTCAGTGGCTGTTTGCGCTCTTTCCCTTACTGTCAAATTGAAATTGGGTGGGGGGTTGGGATGCCGAGAAGGAGCCTATAGAGCACTAACCAACAAGGTGCAAGCAAACAGTTGAGTATCCAGGAGGAAGGCAGAAAACCTGCCCAAACCATCCTTACAATCCGCTTCTCACAAGCTGCCTCAGCATCTGGAACACTATATCTACTAAGAAACGGATCAATCGTATCCTTGACGAGAATACGAGGGGACTCCAAGGCGACAAGACCGAGCCACTCGAGCAGATCTAGAGCGTACTCTTGGAATTCATCGCGTGACTTTTCGGCATCAGATACCTGGAAAGGAGGCACCAGAACGGGGCCCTGGCGCTGAACCGTTGGCGAGACCCTCTTCCATTCTGGGTGAAGCGCCGCGATTGGTGCCGGCGGATCTGGTCAAGTTGAATCAGAAGCCTGTTTCGTATCGTGAAGAGAAACACCTTGGGGTCACGATCGCTATTTACCTTCGGCATCTGGATTGGCGCCGCTCAAATCGTAGAATAGCCAACTCAATGACCGGTTGAGGACGTTTTTGAACGCCCATTTGATGCGTTCGAATCCTTTCTTTCCGTGCAGCATTGCAGGTAGACGTAGATTGAGCTCAATAGCTGCTCGAAGAATCAGCATCATCCGGTTCCCGTAAGGCGAGTCGATGGTCACGATCGAACGCGGCGTACCGTATCGGGAGTGTACATGCTTTCGGCCTCCATCTCTTAGTGGTTCGCCGACCAACCCTGCTCGCTCGTAGGTTGCCTTGTCCAGCTCGATCCTCAGAATTCCTGTTTTAGGAGGAACAAGAATTCTCAGCATATCTTGGCGGGAAAGGAACGACCGAGACATGGATGGGGCCGAACACATACCATCGCGAAGCGAAAATACATTGTCCACTCCAGGACGGCCTTCAGAGAGCATGAGGATATTCCCTTGAAATTATCAGAGACAGGAACAAAAGATATTCTGATGTTGTTCCAAGTACCGGTCTTGATATAAGTGGTGAAGAAATCGCTCTCTAGCAGAGCGCTTGGAGGTAGAATGACTTTGGCATAACGCAAAGCCTTGATCTTCTCTTGCAATTCTGCAATAATCAGTTCGTAGAGCTCCTCGGGCAGTGTCAGTTCGGCCTTGGTGAAATATTAATGAGGTTCCTTTTGGATGGATTAAGCTTCCACGCACGGTATGATTGAAAGGATGTTGCAGGACTGTGTTGAATGGCTTAATCTTGAGTGGAGGTTTGTCTGGGTCGATTGCATTCTTAAGTGTCCCATGTGAGACGTAACATTTGCTAGTTGCCCGCTCGTCCTTTTGGAATTGGAACATGTTGCTCATGGTGCCTATCGTAGGAAGCAATGGGAATGCAGTTCGGGCAGTGACATTTTAGAGCCGCAGGTACAGTTAGGCTTTAAGCTTTCTGCGGGCCGATTTTAGTGAGACGATCTGCTCGCACCGGTACCACAAGGCTGAGATCTCGCTGCCGTAAGGAATCCAGCCCTACGAAAATACCTCACTAAATCGGTGGCAGAGCCAAGGGCACTCGGGACAACCTCTATGAGCCAAGGCATATTTTTACAGGTCTCAATTCGATAGACTACGCCTGATTGAGTCTATTTTAGTAGCAGGGACTCGCTCTGGCAAACTGTGTATGTAAAGTTGCGGAATTAGATGCTCCTGGTAGTTCAATGCACCTAATAATTGACGCTGAACGGCTTTAATATAGAGCTTTGAGCAACAGCATTGAATAGGCATGATATGCAATGACCCCCCGCATCTCACTTTTCGACGATCAATCGTTGAGTCCGTACATATTGTCATTTCGCAATATTATCCACTCATACTAACAGGAGAAAGCACTGAACTACCGTAAATCCATAAGCAAACGGAGCCTTAGCTTTCTTTCATTGCGCAAGCTCATTTGAATAGATCGCTTACTCATCCTGCAGCCCTCCGCACTACTACGGAATTGTCGCAATTTGACCCCCGAAGGAGCCAATTGACAAGGAGGACAAGGCCGGAGACAAAAGTTGACTCCGAATCTCAATAATTTTCGCAATGCATTCGCCGGACTTCAGGAAGGCTTAGTGCTGAGAGCCAAACTCGGGAGTCTTGCCGCTGTGCGACTCCTGGCCGACGATTCCAACAATTGCAAGCTGTACGACGATTCGTCATCCCCGCCAGCATCAGCTACACCAATCCAGCATGGCACCAATTCAGCCACGCCGGTCGATCGGCAAGGACACCTTCTCTCGTGTCTTTGGCGATTGCAAGACGCAGACATACTATGACCCGGCCTCCCGGGGCCCAGGCTCCCATACGTACGCAGAGAACGCCATCCTCAAACTCAAGAAGCTGGTCGACTAACCTGAAGGCCCGTCACAGCATGCGCACCATTGCCTGGTCGCCAGTCGGAACACTCATCGCAACAGGCTCGTCGGACCGCACTCTGCGCGTCTGGAACCCAGAGAAGGCGCACGTCAAGAACAGCACCGAGCTGCCGGGCCACACGGGCGGCATCGAGCGCGTGGCATGGAATCCCGTCATGGAAGCCGAGCTGGCCTCGACCTCCTCGGACGGCACCGTCAAGTTCTGGGATGTGCGCAGCAGGAAGCGGATCGGGGATGTGAAGACTGGCGGCGAAGGGCTGACGCTGGTCTGGGCCCCGGACGGCACCTCGGTCGTGGCTGGTCGCAAGGATGATACGCTGGTGGTGATTGAGCCGCGCACGTGGGCAGTAACGCAGACTCTGCCGCAGAATGTGCAGACGAACCAAGGCATCTTCTCGTGGGGTGGCAAACACATGTTCTTCACGACAGGGGAAGGAAAGGTCAAGATCTTCCGGTACCCCAGCTTCGACGAGATCTACTCGATCAACGCGCATACATCCTCTTGCTTCTGTCTGGCTCTAGACAACCGTGCCGAGTTCTTGGCTGTGGGGGGTAGCGATGCGCTCATCACAATGTGGGACACGAAGTCCTGGGTCTGTAAATACAGCTTCGACCGTATGGTTGGGCCCGTGCGGAGTCTCAGCTTCAGCTTTGACAGTAACTATGTCGTTGGCGGCAGCGATGAGGGAACTGGACTGGACATTGTGAGTCACCCTCTGTATCATAATGGTTACAGTATCCTTTCCTTCTACAGCTACAGCTAATGCTTCGTCACCAGGGCCACGTCCAATCAGGCGAATATGTCCACCACATCGAGACGGAAAAACCGGCTTCGCAGGTCGCATGGCACCCGTACCGCTACTGGCTTGCGTATTCAGGCGACGAGAAGGGGCTCAAGATCGTGGGTGCAGCAGGAGGCAACGTGTAAGCATGATCGAATTTGGCAAATCTACACAGCATACTGGCGTTTCTATCAAGCAATTAGGCTGGCGCATAGGATGATATCTTCAATGTCAAAAGAGTCAATGATGGGCAAGGATTTCCAGATTTGGATTATCAAATCATTTCATTATGTGCATAAAGTGGGGAATCTACCTAGATATTTGATCCAAAATTCCAGCCAGAACCCGACATCAAGGCGCCCCGTCCAGTTGCTGTGAAGACCGTGAACTCCTATATCTCTCGCTCATCCAGTAACAGCCCATAGCTTCATGCTCATGGGGCCCCAAAAATCTTCCAAGTCGATCAAATCATCAAAAGCTTACCGTTTCCAATCCCCTATCCTGCATATTGATTCGAAGAGAAATTAGTCCACAGGCCCATCTGCTCCCAACCTTCCGGTCCCGTTTCAGGGGTCACTCCAACCGTCTCCAACAACTCCGACCAGACGCCCACGCCAATGGGTGTTCCGCCTGTGCCTGCACCCATCCCTGATGGTCCGGGCGTCAGGCCAGTGCTTGCAWTATTTGTCCCAAAGTTCCAGTCATCTGGCATGATGAAGGGGGCATTTGGGTCGAAATCTTTACCGGGAGCTGAAGCGCCATTGAATATCTGGGAGGGCGAAATTGGATTGTTTGCTGACTCTGGGAAGAATGGAGCATTGGCGGAAGGATCGTGTGACATACCGGGCCAAATCCCTTTCTCACTGGTGTTCTGCGACGGTGGGGTAGACTCTGTAATGCTTGTCCCCGTCGACGCGTCCTTTTGGGACCCCGGCGTCGCCTGATCTGATAGAGATGATACACGCTGGAAATCCGCCGATGTGTCCATGTCATTACCGGAATTGGCCCGTCGTGCGGCTTGTGAAAATTCGGAATCTGCTGAGCTCACCGCTCCAGGTCCCCGGTTGGGGACACCCGTAGGTCTGACATGGGATGTTATTGAAAAGCGATTGCCCGATGCAGGAATTTCGGTATACAAGTCTTGCGCCTCCGTTGTAATGGTAGCCTCTCTCGGATTTAACGAACAATCCCATGGTTTAAGCATCGCCTGCTGGGTGTTGGGAATCTCCGCCTGTAAAAATAAGGTATCAGAGACTATTTCCTCCAAACCCGAGCGGTAAGAGTTCAGTTTTGCGAATACTTACAACTCCTTTCTTCATCCCATATGACACTTTCGCGTTTGTCACAGGGTCATCGAGTCCCGCACCGCCTAGGTCAACCTCCAGCTGCACAAGGAAAGATTCAGTGAGTGGATTCGTGCGCTTCAAAGCATGCATTGCCGTCAAGAGAAATTGCAGAGACCCTTTGACTTGGTCGTCGTTCGGCCGTGATTTGAGATATTGTATGAAAACACGCGCCGCAACATAGAGGCAAAATGATATGAAGGGGTTTGCCTGTGACTAGTCAGTCGTGTACGCCATTACAGAACCAAGATTCCTTACAGATGTGAGGTCAAGATGACTGATCATTCGCATGATGTTTGTTATTTCGGCAGCTGCTGTAATACATCTTATTTTGCTCTCCCCACTGACAGAGGAAGGCATCCGATTCTTGTCAGCCTTGAATATCGCTGCCTGGTGTAAGCATATCGTGCTTGCATGAATGTTCATGTTCAGGAAGACGATATTGGGATTATTGATCCCTGTGGGAAGTCTCAAATGGTCAGGGAGGGACAAGGACGTGTTCAGAAGGATATTGTCGATATGGCGGTGACGTTTCCAGAATGCTCCGTTGAGATCATCGTCATTCTCCTCAGCATCTGGCCGATGAAGATGTAGGAGATTTCGTCCAAAGAGTGCGGCCATCACGACAACACCTGCATACGGTGAGAGCATTCCAGCGCCAGCAGATGTGTATGCATCCTTGAGGGAAATGGTTCGAACAGCACGCCCTTCGTTGTATGCTTCTTCTGAAGCTGGCAGATTTGTCAGAATCTGGTAGTCATAGGTTAGTCGTTGTCTGAACCCACAGGCCTGGCATCGAGCGAACTTACATCGTTCTCATCGATCGTCATCGGCCATCCAGTTCCAATGCTCGCATAACGATCACCGCAGAATGCGAGCCAGAATGTTCTGCGCCTCTCTTCTCGCTCTATCCAATCCTTGGGTGGAGGCAGGCACTGCTTCACGTCCAGTCCAACGCCATCTAGTCGATGCAAACCTAGCATCTGTGACAACCTTGAGGCTTTGCCGCAGCTTAGCCAAGCGCGGGGGAAATACATAGTCTTGAATTCGTATGTCGAGATCAAGGACCAGCACTGCGCATAGGCCACGCTGAGGATGGCCTCGCCATGGGATTTCAGCTCGTCCATCGTCGCGTACCTTCGCGCGCGTTCGTAGAAATGTGCTTGGAGGTTGTAATATGTCGTGTCGACAGATGCCGCAAGGCACCACATGGCATACCTGAGACAGACTGGCGGACGMATACTGGGCGCGAGGTTCATTGCGGCGAAATACCGGCCCTTGTGTATGACTGGAAGTGACGGATGGACTTTTTCAAAGTATATTTTGTGCCTGTACAGATTAGCGGCAGTGCGAACATGTGCGTCATACACTTACAGCTCATCAGTCGTTTCCTGAGATGGCAACGGTTCCTCCAACCCTAAGCTAATCATCTCCCATGAGAAGCCCTCGTCTTGCGATATTTCTGGTAACAAGGACGGAACGGGTGCAGGCTGCTGCTGCCAGCTGGGCATCTCGTTCTGTCTCCGCGTAGCCTCATTGATGACACCTACAGCGTCAGTAGTGGACATGGTGACGCTGGGCTCCGGCAAGGCGGGTAGGTCTGTCAGATGGGCGGGGCCTCTGATAAGACCGTGAAATGCCTCTGAAGGATCCTGCACCACGACCTCGTTTGAGGCTTGGACGGGTTCCTGAGTCTTCAGGAAGTCYTCCACTTGCGCTGTAAGAATATATCATCAGCTTCCTTGACGAGCAGGCATTGGAGCAATTCGCATACCAAGTCGGGCCTCCAGCGCCCTCACATAACCTCTTTTAGGTCCGCTCTTTTTTCTGACTTCCTCGTAACCGCAGTCATGCCCCAGCCTGATGCATGTTGCGCATTCGGCTTCTCTCCGTCACATTTCAACTTGCGCTTTCGACACAACACACACGCAATTCGTTGCTTTCTCGAACCCCCCGTGGAAGTATTCACACCATTGCTACGTGGTTGCCCCACGTCCCCGCCGCCATTGTCTGGATTTCCTGTTCTTGGCGCATTCTGGGAGAGGTCATTGAAATAGTCGTCCTCCGGGGATGTATTACTGGACGACATGTTCTCTGATAGGTTCCTAGTAATTCTGGGTCCCTTGAGTGCCGCACTCAATACGGAGTATCCGACGCCAGGGTCCACAAGACAGCGGATATAACTTGGACTCCAGGTGCCGGAAGCGTACCTTGGTCAGGTCGAAAGGCCGTAGTCGCAACAGGTGGGATGAGAACAGTGACTCGGCAGCAGCGATGAAGCCAGCAGCGGGTTTCCGTGCGGTAGTCGTGATCGGTGCGAGTACACCATACGTCGGGTCTTTACCTTAGCTGAACCACCCATTCAGTGCTCGTTAACTGATACGCGGTTAGAGTGCACTACTTGGTGCTCTACTTTACGCTACGACACCTAATGCGATGGTTGCCTGCTGAATCCTCGCCGTGTGGTTGGATCGTTGGGGCAGCTGAAGGTTAGTAAGCCGGTGACCGTGCCGTTGGACCAACCCACGCTGCGTAAGGTACGAAGTACCTTAACATCCACCGTGATCGCAACTCCGCACGGGCGTCAGCAATGACGGATCGAGTCAAGCGCTTTCCTTTCTCCTTGTTTCTAAATTGAATTTCAACGGCTGAGCCGGACTCGCCGAGCTCCGCCGCCCCTCTGGGGTCGTAGCCTCGTAGGAAGGTGCAAGCGTCGGTGAAAATAACCTCCGTGCCGTGTTCCTTCACCCTCCTCGGGCCGTAAACTTGAGTGCAGCTGTTAGAAGGTAGTCGGACCTCATCCTTTCGTATGGTGTGGAGCTCATAGATGCARATATGGTGATGCTGGTGATGCTGGTGATGCACCCTGCTACTTATTTTGCAATAATACATACCATCAAAGTATCAGAATGCGCCCCTTAGTAATGGGGTGAACGGCCAATACAAGTATGTATAACATCGCCTAGGCATGATTATATGTTATTAGCGGTGACTTTCATCGGAGTTTTGTCAATTCAATTCCCTCTTCTGTTCMTTATTTTCCTCTCCTCATTCTCCTCTTGATACTCCTGGGTTGAATGAGCTGTAAAATTATTGCTGCAACGTTCAAGCTTGGGTCCTTTTCCTATCAGACTTGAACGACTTGCCTTGTTCTGTAGAACTAGACCACAAAGGTGTCCCGCACGACACCTCATGTGTATTTGGTCTACAATTACGGTGGTCCATCACGACCTTCTCATTGCCTTATCTTTAATTACCTCTTTTCTAGATTTCGTCCAGCTTTCTGCATACTTCAATATCGTCTCAAGACTGCTGCCCTTTTCTTGGTCTGCCCTACGAGGTGCGGCAGCAAATCTACAAATATATTTTTCCAGACATAGAACCCTTCAGATACTACAAGACTTGGCAATCCCGCTGGAAGAACACTACCTACGGGGTTCAACGTTACGATGGCCAGTCAACCTACACTGCAATCGTGCGTGTGAACCGGCAGATCCATGCCGAAGCCACATCTGCATTATATGACAATCGCGCCTACAATGTGTGGGTTGCATCCTCCAGCAGCGGGCCATTTCGGCCTAGCATTACTGGCTTCCTGTTTCCGAAAGACTGTATGAGATATTGGAGTCATGGCGAGTATCGCCGGACTCACCATGCCGCCGACTTTTACAACTTCGACTTATCCAGGATGAGAAGTCTTACTATCTCGTTTGACTATGAACACCTCTCACTTATCAATGGCGCCCATCGAATAAGATGCGTCGCTCGAGAGATGTGTAGCTTCATCAAGAGATTCCCGCCCTTGCGTCATCTGCGACTGGAATTCAAGTACACGCGTCCGTGGTTCAGCACTGCGAGTCTCTGGGATACGCACGATGATTTGGGAGACTCGGACAGCGTTGACTGCCGTGACGCCGTCCGATGTAGTCATCCAGATATCTTTATCGTTCTGCAGGCTTTCTTGGCCCTACGAGACGTCCGTTCCGTCGAGATCATCCTGCCAGCGGAAGTTGCCCGCAAGCCAGATATGACTCGCCTGAAGGTGGAATCCGAAAAGTGGATGACCGGTCAGCCATCCACGCTCACAGCCCAAGAGACGGATGTAGATGGGCGTTCGCGAATATTGCTTCCATGCAAATCACCCGAGGCAGACAAAATCCCAGGCATCGCCGCAGGTCCAGACCCAGGAGAGGGCGTCCTGCTGGTTGATCCAGATAGCAACGAGTCTGCCACGGACGAGGCTGCTGACTCGGATGATACTAGTACGGACAGTGGGCCATACGGCGCAGAGTTCGAGTATTGGGAACTCTGCGCTCTGCAAAAGAAGCGTAAGCGATCTGGGTCAATGGAACAGTGACGGCTGCCGTAAGCAATGCTACAGTGAACCAGCTACCGACATCTCATAGAGTCCATCAACCATCATATGGACGTTGCATGGTAATATCCTTAGAATGTCTTAGATATGCTAGTTAGGCGATGCAGCATTGCAGCTCTTGTGCGCCAATACTGAAGACAGCCACGGCCCTGAATCCTCCAATGCAAGCCAGCTCGATATTGCATCTCACAAGATGCGGTATCGGCTTTCTTAGCGTACAAGCAGAATTTTCCACAAAAATGCTCTGATGTCTTCAGATGCGAGGCACGAGACACAAGTGCAGTGCAGAAAATGTAGGTATACAAAGGAAGCCTAAGCGTTCTTCCTCCTCTTTCCTTGGTTTCGMGTCCGCTCCTGTACAACCCACTTATTTGGCTTCTTCTTGCTTCGCGTCTTGAAGCCTCCTTTGGCCTTTCGATTGTGTTAGTGAGGCCAATGTATTGGGATGCAGAACGTACCAGCTGGCCCCAGGGGCTGACAGGGTGCCGGTTACCCTTTGATTTACCTCTTCCACCTCCATGAGGATGGTCCGCTACAATTACGAATTAGTGTCCAAGTCTGCGGAGAGCACGACAAGTGATGACTGACCAGCATTCATGGCAAGACCTCGTACAGTGGGCCGGATACCGAGCCAGCGGCTACGGCCTGCCTTTCCGAGCTGTGCGTACTTGAACAGCGGGTTACTGGCCACGCCAATCGTAGCACAAGCGTTCTTGTGGACTCTCCTGACCTCTCCGCTCTGCAGCCTGACAGTGACAAAGTTGCTCTTGCCCTCCTTGGCGTCGTCGCCTTTGGATATAACGACGGCGTAAGTACCGGCGGCTCGGCAGAACACTGCCCCAGCGTCTGGTCTTGAACCGACATTGTACACGGACGTGCCAACGGGAACCATGAATATTGGTAGGCAATTCCCTCTCCAAGCCGTCTTGGCGGCCAGAACACCAGGGTCGACAACACCACCCATACTTGCTATCAGGTCCTTCGGAATACCAGACCGGAAGCTCTCGACCGTGTCACCTGCCATCATCCCGTCTGCAGCGATGATGTAGCTAAGGTCGCCTTTAGGACTTTTCAGCAAGGCGATATGGGCGTTTCGATTCGGATCATGCTCAATCCTCACGACTTTGTGTGGTCCGGGCTTCCTCCGCTCGAAATCAATTGTACGGATCCTGCGCTTATGACCTCCTCCTATATGTCGAACCGTCACCCGACCAGAGTGATTTCTACCACCTTTGCCTTGCCCAGTCTTCGCAAAGGTCAAGTGAGGCACGGGCCGACCTTTGTATAAATGATCATTTATTGGCCGCCGGAGATGCCGGACACCAGGGGTGCGAGGTGTGTAGGTTCGAAGAACAATGTTGCCAGATTTCTGCGTAGGAGGAGGACCCAGAATGCCTGCATTTACTGCAGCCTGGAGCGGATCTTCGACGACTGTCGCATAGCTCCGGCGAGGGAATCTTGATGCCGAGCAGGAGGTGCAAACTCTGGATTGAGCCCGAAGGAGCCACCGGGGCTGCAGCATGACGCTGAAATATGTGAGAGAGCCGTTCAAGCAGGGCTCTTCTACAGCGTCATGCAGTGAGATGCAGCGCAAGAGAAGCAGCTTCACCTAGGAACTTCTGCTTCACAGCTACCTCAGATAGCTGATATGCATGCGGTTTGACAGTTTGTGTGAGGCTTGAATTTGGAGAGCAATGACTTGGCCAATCAGCATGCACAGAAAGTCCGTGGTGTATTTTGTGGCACGACACTGGAAGATATGAGTACTACTAGAAGGTACGAGTCCCGTGTAACCTGCAAGTCGTCACGCTAAGAGCAGACTAGCGCGAATCTGAAGCGGTTGCCGTGAGCGATGGGCTCTGGGCCGCACCTGTCAACAAAAGCCAGCGCGAAGCTGCTAAGCGGGAAAGGCCGCTGCTACGCCCTGGTACGTCTGCCACTCCCTGTAAGAGGGCAAGCAAAACTGTAACCGTAAACTCCTTGCTTCTTGCTTCTCTAGCGTGCAACAGACCGGCCAGTCGCTCTTCTACTTGCTACAGTACTTGCTACCTTACCTTACCTTGCTCTGCTGCACTTGTCCTTCTCCCAAAACAATAATAATCATCACATCACACAGAACCTCCCGACTCGCGTCTCCACGGGCATTGCTTCTACCTCAGCAGCAATTCATCCGAATATTTTCACTGTTAGACACACAGGATTTCAGGGTCAATCTTTGCAGGACTCACTCTTCTCATCTCGCGTTCTCAATTTCGGCAATTCCTGAGTTGCATCATCGCCAATTTGGACGTGGAATGCGTTGCGTGCGGTACCTGGCGATCCGCTAGACGCTCACCTCTGGCGCCAGTTTCGTTCCGCGCTAGTGGGGCCCTTCTCAGTCTTCGCCATACCTCCACAACAAACCCAAGCTGCCGACGTGCCAAAGCCTCAGTTTTCCCTCTTCCAAGCTCGACGACTACCCCTCTCACCACCAAATTGGAACGAGTAGTTGGAGTCTCCCTCCTGTAGACTTCTTGTTGTCATCCAGCAGGCTCAACAAACTCGTTGTCTCGGACGACGACACCGAGTTCTTCGTTGTCTCGGACGACGACACCGAGTTCTTCGTTGGATTCGGACAGCCGCCTTGCTGGGTCCAGGTGCAGAAGAAGTCCACTCCGACCGAGCCTTGAAGAAGCATTATCCCCTCCAGTATTGCTCAATACGGCATCTTTTGCTCGCATCAGGTAATTCAGTTCTCCATTGCCATATTCTCCATCGTCCCATCCGGCTGCAGACGCCGTGCTTGCTTGGAGACCCAGTACTCACTTAGCCAGCCTGTAGCAGCCTTTGCTAGCAGCCCTTTCCGGCTTTGCTACTTCCTCGATCGTAAGGACACTCGGTCTTACGTGCAAGGCATACTTGCTATCGTACTTGCCGAACCTTAACACCCTCGAACAAGTCTCACGATGCCACCGGTAAGCACCTCTCATCCGCAGCTCGATCCACATGGTGCCAAATGGCAAATTACTGGGTCAGACAATTCTTGGGCTCAATTGACTTTTGATGGGATTATAGGCACGGAGCGTACGCCAGCGTGCGGTCACCAACGAAAATGATGAGAATGGCACAACACGTTTGACGAGGGCTAAAGCCGCTGCGTTGGCCGTACCCGACGACACCTCAAGCAGCGGGCTTACCAAAAAGTCACTTCAAACCAAGAAGTCGTCGAACTTAACCACCACCAACGCCGGACAGACACGCAAACGCGCTGCTCTAGGCGATGTAAGCAA
>BCIG01000061.1:0-14762 GCA_001599915.1 Symbiotaphrina buchneri | reverse complement strand
TCTTCAGGTTTGACCAAGGAGTGTATATTATCGTGACATTATCCTTCTTGTTGCCTGAAATCAATGATAATCAGACGAATCCTGCCAGTGTATGGATTTGGCCAACGGACCCTCAATAGAATTGGCCTTGGTCAACTGCGCACAATCCTCGACCAACTCTGCCGGCAAGTCATCCCATACCTGCCCTTCTTGCATTCGGAGGTAGATATGTGCGCTCGAGAGCTTGTCTGCGTGAAACTGCAGGGCAGCGAAAAACATAATCAGCCGGGCCTCCCCTTCTATTGTTCTGTGAACAGTGGCTATACCCTGAAGACCAGTTGTCAGCAAGGTACTCAATCTGTAGCAAGAGATGCGGGCAAAGTACCAGACATCCTCTTCCCAACCATGCTTTATCAATTCCTCGTCTGAAGGAGGGCGTGAGATTAGCATGCGCCAATGGGCTACTGGGAAGTGGCCAGTAGCTTACTCTCAAACTTGTCCTTGCCCACGTAAAGGAAGGCCGGAGGATCAACAGCCGTCGATGTGTAATAGAGGACCATTGTACAGGCTTGGCTGGACAGGTGAGGCACCAGCTGCCATAGAGAAAAAGGTCTGCAGCGAGCACCGTCCTCAGGAGGAAACCGAGGTCGTCCTTTTCGTTGCGAGGTTGGTTCAGTTGAGGCTTCTTTTTGACTTTCTTATCGATAAGACCGATGCCAACATAAAAGATGGCAAAAATCGTCTGCAGCGGCCTGCTATACAGTAAGCCTATTTTTCTTTAAGTTTTATGGCTGAGGAAAATGCCTTGTCGTCCCCGAAGTTGAGTTCACAAATCCTACGGCACTTGGTAGTTGCGGTCTACCATAGTACTTGAATTTGTATGTAAAGCGTACCTGGAGCGAAGTACCGGATCGTTTCAGCCCGGGGCAGACACCCGATAAAGTGAGAGAGCACTTGATAGAGCTCCTGCATTGACTTGTTCAAGATATTCTTGTTTCAGTCTTACTTCGAACCAATGCTCAAATGCACACTATCTACTCCATACCTTACGAAGAATACCTTACTACTACTGCCTTACCATACCCGATTTGTGCTTTATTCCTCGCCATTATTGTGCTGCCCTGCGCCCTTACGACGAAAGACGATGACATGCTCATATCAGCTTACGATGAGGTCCTGATACTACTGTCCCAGGAAGAGATCTCCCATCGGGAAACTCAGGAAAGCACTGGACCTCGGGATGAGCTTCGATCAAATAATTAGATTCCAGTTCGATCTCTCTGTAATCATTCCGCCACGATCATAATTGACACGATCATCCAGGTAGTCTTACACCATAAGTGGAATAGCTCAAGGTGGGGCAGTAGTTTAATGAGCATTGGGCGAGGCGGTATCAGGTGCCTTTAGCTTGGTGTATCCAGCATACGGGATCAAGAAGCTTCAGATAGCATCCTGAAATGCATCAATTCAAACTCGTGAAATGATAGCAAAATGGTGGTGCTGGGCAGTGTGAAAACCGTGTTCTAAAGGAGGTACGTAGAGGTTCGAGGCTCAGGCAGGCATTCAGGAGAAGCCCTGCGACCTCGCAGCCAGATATTACGAAGGGGATGAATCCTCAACTGGCGTGGATGGGCTAGACTTCCTCATCGCAAGTCATGGCATGAGGAACAAGCCAGGAGGTGACGGTAGCTCTGGCTCGACTCTTTTGTCGGGTCGCGTACCCTTGATCAGGACTCGGCCTTTACCTTAAGTTTAGCGCTACTCTCCGAGATTACCCCTGGCCTTAGTCCTATTCAGGCAATGGAGTGACAGGGATCCTCGCATGGCGGTCAGCGTCCCTGTGCCTGTGCTTGTGTTTCTGGTGCAGCAGGAAAAACCGACCGGTGGACTCAATGCGACGATAAGATCCAGAGAATCATAGAATGAATTGATTAAAAATGGAAAATGGTCTGGATTATCTGTTTCCGTTTTCCGTGGAAGGGAGACACTGCAATCAAGGGTGTGCGTTGTGTGGTGCTGTTATTCTGGCCATTGGAGCTAAGGATGCGGGTGGTAATCTTATTTTCCTCTACGAAGTGTAATTGGTGGTTTGGTACTCGTCCACATTTCTCGCATGCTTCCATCCGGCCTTGTTTCCCCCTTCCCTCCCACCTTCCACGCTCTTGACTCTTTCCACCTCCGCCTCCTCTGCTGCAGGTAGCCTTTCTCGCACCGAACTGTGAAGGGCATCCCTCCTGCGAGTCTCGTGCGCCCTCCAAGTCACTCCTTACTTGATGGCGCTTTCACTCTTTTGATCCTCTCACCCCAAGTCCCTCGTTTTAGATACTGATCGCGAGGTCTACGTGTGTTGTCCCTGTTTGTCTTCGCGTCTCAATCTTCTCGCTGTCAACGGTTACGATAATCTCTCCTCACGACAATCCTCACGTAATTGACCGGCCCGGATGATGTTCTTGCAAAGCTTGCATCAGTGACGAGTTCGACGACAATAATAGAGCAGGGAGTCAAGGAAGAGAGCAACTGGTATACCGACCGCTAGGCCCAACATCGTCGAACCTCTACTCGGCGGCACGAACATGAATCGTCTCCATCATTCCCATGATGTCTTGCATCGTTTATCGCATCGGAAAAAGGCATCTCCATACGCAAATCCATTACCGATTGCTCCAGAAAACATAGACAATGCTTTTCAAGAAGATGTTCTACAACTACCGACGCCGGCCCTGGTGGCAAGGAGTCCGGATAGCTCCTCAACTTCCAGTTCAAGCACGTCGGTTGTATCTTGCGGACCCAATGACAATTCTGGAGCTTGTGAAAAGCCTGAAAGCGGTTCGAATACCATGACATTACCAATCGTGCTAGGTGCAGTGTATGCTTTGAAACCTCTTTCTGACTCCCGGGTAGTCCAATTGACTGTGTGATAGGATACCMATCTGTATCGCCTTGTGTGTCATGGTCTACCTTCACCGTCGTCATGTGAAGAAGCTTAAAAAGGAAGACGCAGACGATCCTCACAAATCGCTCGATTTCGGGCTCGACATGGGCAGTCCAATGCCTGGTTCGAAGAAGAAGAAGAAGAAGGGCGGTATCCCGGAAATGGTTATAACCGATCCGGAGAAATCTGCCCGCAGCCGCCGCCAACTATCAATGGACATGGGACTAGAAAGTCCATATCTACTTCCGCCGGAAGTGCACAACTCTCGCGAATCTTTTCATTCATTGTCGAGGAGCATGCGAGGTGACGATGATCCATATCGGCATGTTACTGCCTATGTTCCGACCGATGGAGCATCTGTCTATTCTAGGAAGATGGGCGAAGATTCATCTATTCGTACTGGTTCTTCAGGTGGTGATCCGATGAAACAAGAACTGCTAAAGAATGCTCAAAGAATGTCGATAACTTCTCCTCCCGTCATACCAGATTCACTCTCTGCGTCGATCAATGGTGCAGCAGGTAACGACGCATTGCCTCGCAAGCCCTTGCCCATAGCAAAAGTTGGGATGAATACTGGTCTGACTGTGCCGGGAGCACCCGAAGACCGTGATTCGTACATCGACAAGGACCGAGGAAATATGAGGAAAAGCAACGACTACCTTGGATCCTATATCCGTGAGAATACGTCCGCCCCAAATTCAGCAAGGAATTCGGAGACGCCTGCGGCAACAGAATTACCAACACAAGACAAGCCCATTCTAGCACAGACCGAGAAAAGAAAGCCTCCACCTCCGGCAATTCAGACACCATCTGCTTTTCGGCCTTCGCGGTTACGGTCAATGGAAGCTTCTGTGGTAATTGACAGTGCACACGATACTGAACCGCAAAGTGGATTTGACGATGAAAGCGATTATGGCGATGCACTGAAGGTCACTCCACCATCACCCAAAGCAGAGGCTGTAGCTGCCCCTGAAGTCGCTCAAGGCTCCTTGGAAGTTGAGGGTTTAGGCTACGATATCAGGAGGCTGTCAATGGGGGTCCGACCACTCCCTSCCGACGATCCCTCGGACGACCCAGAGCAGAGAGCCAACAGGATCCGATCATTCTACAGAGAATATTTCGATGAATCGAAGCCAGATCCCCAAAATGGATACTATGAAGAGGATTTGCTTGGAGAAGGGGCCATATATGACCCTGAGACTGGCGGCTTCATCTATGCCGGTGGCCCACCACAAGCACCTTTTGCTCAAGGCTTGCCTCGGCGAGCCATGACTCCCCCTCCAAGAGCGCCACCTCGTTTCCGTGCCCCGCCACGAAACTTCTCGTCAATGTCTGGAGGTGGCCCAGTAGGCCCTCGTGGGAGACCGACTCAGCCTAAGAAGCGACTGCCGCCTCCTTCGCCACTTCAGGTTCTACCCACCCCTCACCTGCTCCGAGATGATTCGACGATATTCATGACGCCTATTGACTTCGCTCCTCCTGCGAGATATAAGGATCGGCAGGCCAACCGGCCTGACAGTCCTCTCGGTGGTGCCAAACCGTACTCTCCCTCTACACCTGTACACATCCCGCTGGCCTCATCATTTGACGATCTTAGCGTCATGCCTAGCCCGTGAGTATTTGTGGCTCTCTCCCAACCTACTCTCTTCTAACAGAGTTTTAGTCATGCTCTCCGCAAATCTGGCACCTTTACCGGCTTAGACTTTGCGCCTCGTCACCGCTTCCACAACGGCGACGGTGGGGCCTCGGATGCTGGTTCAATAAGGTCAGCACGCTCCGGCATATCTGCTCAACAGCTCCACGCCGTTCGTGCTGGTGCCTACAGGGTGAGTCGGTTACCAAAGGACTTCGTGGGCACGAAGCAGGACCTCCTGAGCTCGCTGCGGCCGACGTGGGAACTGCGGGATCCTACACCCACATATCCTACGATGGCTTAACGTTCGATCTATGCCATGCCACCAAATGTCGATGTCGAATCATGCTGTACATACAAAGCGGCTGGAGTTATGTCTGCCGAACTGTTCTCGTCTTTTATGCATGGGGGTTCCTTGGATCTATGTCTTATCGGGTTTGTGCTACCTTGTCTGCCCATCACATCTTCGTTTGCCGCGTTGCATCTCGCAGCAAGCCACGAGGGAAAAGTGCATCTAGAGGGACCGATGATGAGGGATTGTGTTGTCTGTCTGCATTGTTTGATTTTATGCTTCTACAACTTACAATTCTAGAGAAATAATTAATCCCGGCATCGCTGCTCAGCTGCCGTGGTAGCGGGCGGTGTGGAGCCGTTTGTACAGGGTCAATCAAAATATCCTTCTTGCACCAGAGTCCTCTGATGACAATGTCTGATGCGTGTGTTTGTTATGGTATACTATCTTCGAACTTATGAAAATTACTGGAATTCCAGGGTGGCATGCCTCGAACAGACTAGAATATCTGCAGCCTACAACCATGATACCCACAATCGCTCCTGGTAAGCTTATATATATTCGCAGCGAACGGTTCTCTCCCACCTTTTCAAGGCACCCCGGTGAGCCTGGGGATCGACCACGACAACGGAGAGGAAGCAGGATTGGTACTTGAGCTGGAACTCGTAGGGTCCAGACAGCCGCCGAACCAGCCGTAATGGGTACAAGTCACTGTTGACTGTGTCGACGTAGTTGATGTACAGGTTGTCGTCGTGCTGGTCGTGGTCGTGCTGGTCGTGGTCGTCTTATCCTTGCAGCCGAACCAGCCAGGGGTCTCGCACGTGTGCGTCCTGAGAGCTGTGGAGGAGGTGGAAGGAAACGAGCTCTCAGTGGGGTTCACAGTAGTCGACGACGAGGACGAAGCGGTAGGCCGCGTCCCATTGCCCTCGACCCACTTCCAGTTGAAGCAGTCGTTGCACTCGGTATCCTCCTCGCAGGCAGGCACGTCGTCGTACGCGCGCAGCACGTCCCGGATAATGCCACGGATACTGTGGGCGAGCACCGAGACGCGCCAGCCCTTGTCGGCGACGGTGTCGTAGACGCAGCTCTGCCCTGTGTGGCAGGATGTCTCGAACGCGTACCCCGCCAGCGTGCATGAGGCGTATGCGCTGCTGCATGATCCCATGAAGACTGGGTCTGCGGTGTGTCCGATGTGATATACCGCGGTGTTGTTACGCCTGCGCGTAGGATTCCGATTTGAGGATTGTGTGTGGAAGTCATGAGGTGAGGGCAAGCCCAGTCGCGCGGCAGCCAGGGCGTCGCCGTATGCCTCGAAGGTTACGACTGGTCTGACAGCACCGCCGAGCGAGTGGCCCGTCAGCCAGACGTTGGCGTACGGATACAGCTTCGTGACATTGCCGTACAGCTCCAGCGCCGCAGTCCAGTAGCGGCTGGGCTTCCGCAGCTCGCCACGCACGCAGTTGTTGTCGCAAGTGTACGCGCTCAACTGGCAGTTGCACACCTGCTTCCACATATACTGGCCGCCCTGGCCACAACAGCAGCTGCCGAACAGGTTGTCGTTCTCCTTGTCCGGGTCGCGGTGGCGCCGTCGGGCCCGTCGAAGACGACGAACGTCGTGCCTTTTAGGCCGATGACGATGGTGCTGTTGTCGTCCGTGGCGAAGACGTGGCCGCGTAGACCGTCGGATTGCCAGCCGAAGGAGGTGGAGTAGTTGAAGCCCCCTGAGACGTCCTCCCAGTCGCCAATGCCGGGRCCTGTGTTGTAGGCCCCTGCGGCCATGAGAGCGAGGTTGATGAGGGTCTCTTTCGACGTAACATTAGGGCCTACGATCTCTGCTCTGTATGGGGCGCGGCGTTCGTAGATATCGCTGTAGCCTTTGAGATGTAGCTGCGGGGCCAGTGGCCGGTCAATGCTAGTGGGTCTCGAATGTAGGCTCAGGCGTGCGATGCCTGTTTGAGCGATGCCGTAGTCTTCGCTTGTCCAAATTGGTTTCGAAGCGTTCACATCGGCGCGTAAATGCAGCTTTGGGTATAGTGATGCCCCATGGTGGAATATATGCCGCAAGCTCAATTCGAGAGGCTGTGATGGCGGTCGTTGCGCAGGTGGTAGACCATGCTCCACCGGAGGAAAAGGAGCATCATCCCTTGTCTGCCCCGTCGCCCAGACGTTCTTGGAAAACAAGGCGCTGGTTAGCAAGATCAAAACAGAGGATATCTGGACCATGATTTGAAGCTGCCATGATAGTTCGTAGGGCTATTATGGCCGGTGTAGGGCCATCTGCTGGTGACGCGATTGGATGGTTGCTGTTGCTGCCTGAAGACTTGTCCCTTGTTCTCTTTGTCGTCACAGCGTACAGATCAGAAGATCGTGACAGCCTTCATGCACATGGAGCATCCACTAGATTGTATGCTTACATGGTAGAGCGGATCCAGATCATTTACTCATCTTATGAGATCACCGAGTAAGTGAGTCAACCAGCTCCGTCGTGATGGAGCTGCCTGAAGTTCAACCCGAGCTTGGCTCCCGTTCTGTGGGGCTGCGGTGGCCCAAGCTCCCGGTCTAAACTCCGCAGAAGTCACTGGCGCAGGTGATGCCATCCGTCACTAGCATCACGCTTCGGCCGAACATGAAGAGGGGACCCTTCTTCTGGAATCCCCCGACTTCGGGATATTCTCAGACGTTGTCAATTGCCTGCTCTATATAAATGAAGTATTCCAAACTCCATTGCCTCTCTATTCAATCCATATCATCATCACCTTTGAATCGTCTCTCTCGGAAAGCTACCTCACTTCAGCTACCCCACCATCCCCG
Source organism: Symbiotaphrina buchneri (assembly GCA_001599915.1). Classification (NCBI taxonomy): domain Eukaryota; kingdom Fungi; phylum Ascomycota; order Symbiotaphrinales; family Symbiotaphrinaceae; genus Symbiotaphrina; species Symbiotaphrina buchneri. The sequence goes on along the minus strand of BCIG01000061.1, from coordinate 7,115 downwards.
GCAATCCACCCCCGCCCGGCTCTTCAGCATCAGCGCCTCGTCACACAGAGGGCCTATCACCAGCTCTCCGCGTTCTAAAACCAACAGCAATCAGCCCAGCATGACGACTCTCGCCGGAATCTTCACGAGCAACACCTACGAGCAGGACCCGCGCTGGACGGCGGTCGACAAGTACACGCTATCGCACCTACACCCAGCCGACACACCCCTGGCTCAGACGCTCACCCACACCCTCTCTAACAGTGCCGCCAAGGGCCTGCCMGACATCGCCGTCTTCCCGGCGGGGGGAAAGTTCCTCGCGCTGCAGGCGCGCATGCTGGACGCCAAGCACATCCTCGAGATCGGCACGCTGGGCGGCTACAGCACCATCTGGCTGGCGAGCGCGAGCCCGGATACGAAGGTCACGACGGTTGAGGTCAATGAGGCACATGCGAAGGTCGCGAAGGAGAACTTTKAGCATGCCGGTGTTGCGGATAGGGTCGAGGTCGTGCTGGGGAAGGGCGTGGAGGTGCTGCCGAAGCTGCTTGAGGAGGTCAAGGCTGGCAAGAGGGAGAAGTTTGGGCTGGAGTTCATTGATGCTGATAAAGAGAATGGGTGGAACTATTTCAACCTCGCTGTCCAGATGACCAGATCCAAGGGGTGCATCATTGTGGACAACGTGGTGAGGAAGGGCCAGTTGGCGGACGARGAGATTGCGAAGAAAGATCCGAGGATTGCTGGAGGGAGATTGTTGGTGGAGAACGTGGGCAAGGATGACCGGGTGGACGGGGTGGTCATTCAGACGGTGGCAGAAAAGAACTATGACGGGTTCCTAATTGCGGCTGTGAAATGAAGACGGCATATCGTTCATGGTGAAAGTTTGCTGAGACGCACGGTCAGAGGATCTTGAACATCCAACGCTTTATCTGATTGCCTCGATCTTCTCTTTATCAGYCTTTCAGCCGGTTATCAGAGCCGGCGAATATAGACAACATAGAATCACTTTTGTATATCTCCACGATATATGCAAATGAAACCTCACTAAGCCACGGTCTTTCCTCCCCTCGCTGTTACTTGTTCTCTCTTCAAATAGAACCGTGGTAGGACATGATAGACATCTTAGGCTTGCTCCGGTGCCTTTTYGGCATTTGTGTAGCCCATTTCGGCCAACCCCTCTCTCAAGGCCTCCAGGGCTTTATCAATGTCTCCGGACCTGTAAGGATCCATGACACTAACACCCATATGTCCGAATCTGATATACTTGGTCGCAATCTCCTTGTGCAACCCACCGGCAAAGACAACGCCCTTCTTGACGAGGGAAGGCAAGATCTCTGGCGCTTTGAACCCCTCCGGAAGGTACATGGCAGTCATACCATTGGCCTGGTTCGCTGGCTCGGCTGCCAACTGTTTTAGGCCAAGCTCCTTCTCAACGAACGATTTGATGCGAAGAGAGGTGGCATGGTGTTGTTCGAAGCGCTTCTCGAGGGGAATTGTGAGAATCTGAGTAAGGGAAGTGTGTAGAGCGTGAATTAGCTGAGGAGACGGTGTAGCGAAATAAGATGCCTTGCGCGCCTCGTAGTTTTGCATGACTGGAATGATGGTTAGCCGATGAAGATTCCCAAGAAGTATAGGTCCTTACTGGGCAGCCAGTTCTTAAATGAAGCAAAGTATGATGCAGGTGGCGATTTACGGTTCTTGAAGACTTCAATGGCACGTCCGCTGCACATCATAATCGAGAGACCAGCTGGGCAGCCAATGGCCTTTTGACTAGCCGTAAGAACGACATCAAGCTTCCAATCATCGAAACGGATCTCCTCGCAGCCAACACTGCATACACCATCGACGACGATCAATGTGTCTGGCGAAACACGGTGGACGAGTTCCGAAAGCTTCTTGATCTCACTCAGCACGCCAGTTGAGGTGTCAACATGGGTCACTGTGATGGCCTTGTATTTCTTCTCCTTCAGGGCCTCTTCAATCTCTGGAAGCTGTGGACGGGATCCGATTGGTGCCTTCAATTGCTTGGGTTTCGCGCCGTATGTTTGCAGACAATCGGCAAAGGAGTCGGCGAAATATCCGCTGTGCAAGACTAGGACGTCCTCGCCAGGCTCGATCAGATTGGCCGAGACCAGATCCCAGCCAAGGGTTCCCGAACCGGAGATGACAAAAGGTTGAGAAGAAGGGTCCTCGGTGATGAACAGCTTCCTCAGCATGCTAAGGGTTTCACCGAACGTGTTGACGAAGGGTGCTCCGACGTGCGATTCACTACCAATTCCAATTAGCCATCATATGCATCTGCTGCTTCTCATTATCCTTCGCACCTGAAGTGGCTCATAGAATGCAAAACTGCATCGTCGAATTCGATAGGCCCGGGAATGAGCAAAGTGGGGTGGGGAGGTTGTGTCGTCATCTTAGCTGCGGACTGTTGCGATTGGGTGCTGAATTGTGTCGAAGGAGGATCGCGAACGATGGGACGATATTCAAAGTCTTCGACGGGAGTTGCTAATCTTTCAGCGCTGTAAGGAGTGTTGAGCTCGGGAGATGGTCTCTGGTCGAGGTGCCTCGCGATGAGACTGAGGCGGGAATTGGCGCGTGGAGCCAGGGCTGCTTTGGCGGGGTAAACCCGGGAGAATATGGAACGATAGGTGGGGGCTGCCAGGATGACGGCGTGTCTGCTCTCGGCCTTGGGAGGCTGTAGATCCTATAGAAGGAAGGGACAGATGGGAGGATGGGACAGACGTGTGAAGAGAAGTGAGCACACTGATTGAATCGGGTCCGGATCTCACAATCCCCACATTCTCCCAAAAACGGCTTCGTAAAATTTCAGTTTCCCCTGAATGGTGAAATGGGCTGATTTCCGAATGCAGTCATTTACTCCACCTCAGGTCCCTGTGTGCTGACTGTGCGAATGTGAGTGGCTTGCGCTGCAGGAGTCGAGATGTGTGGCTAGAGCACCGAGGACAACCAGCTGTTGTTCTCGTACAGGTACTTCTCCCGGCCACGCCAGTTCTCCAACCACGGGGTCGTCTCCGGCAGCCCAATCATGCATCGCCAAACATCGGTCCCGCTCAGGCACCATTCATAGCTTACAGCTACCAGCTCTACGAATCAAACTGTGCACGTGAAATCGAGTGCAGTTAGGATATTTGGAGCTCATACAGWAGCTGCAGCATCGATTAATCAACATATCGAGCGAACGGTGTCCCCAGCGACCGTTAATCGGAGCGACGCGCGCCAACCTGCTCGTGCAGGCCGGGCCGCGCAATGTCATCCAGACTGGTCTTGGTCCTAGGTGACCTCTTCATACCAGATCGAGCTGCAGTACGAACCCCTCGATGGTCTTTCCCATGAGACGCTGAACTAATTGCGACATTGCAGGACATCCCAGCGAAGGTACAGCCGCCATACACAATGCTCGGTCCTTCGAGCTTCTTTTCCAGGCAGCAACATCTCTGACCAGCTTCACAGTTCAAGAAACTCCTCGGCCCCGGAAAGATCGGGCAAATACTGTGTCTGGGTAATCTCACAGACAAAGAAACCTATGATTTCCTGCGTGGGGTGGCTCCAGATCTTCAGATAGTGAAGGGGGATTTCGATGTTGATGCGCCGAACCTACCATTATCAAAAGTGGTTACTCATGGCTCCTTACGTATTGGATTCACGCATGGCCAGACAATAATACCGCCGGCTGATCCGGATAGCCTGCTGATAGCAGCCCGGCAGATGGATGTCGATGTATTGTTGTGGGGTGGAACACATAAATTTGAGGCATATGAGCTGGAAGGCAAGTTCTTCGTCAATCCGGGAACTGCTACGGGAGCAATGAGTACAGGATGGTGGCCTGATGATGAAGAGCCAATACCGAGCTTTTGCTTGATGGATGTAGGTGATCTGCTTTACTGTTGTTGATGGGTTGCACTGACTGGCTGGACCTCAGGTACAAGGAGATGTGCTGGTATTATACGTCTACCAGTTACGGACAGATCCTAGTGGAGCGGAAAATGTAGGTGTAGAGAAGGTCACATTCAGGAAGGGAGGGACCGGAGCATGAGCAGAGTGTTTGTATCATAAAAACGATATCCAGTTCTCACCGTCTGTTTATACCAGAATGGACGTCTCACCTGACAATAGTCTTAGTGGTATACGCACGAGAGAGGCGGTTGGATGGGACTTTATGCCTTTCATCACCGCCACCACTGAAAACGGTGTCGAAAATACCAAGGAGCTTCCTTAAGCGTACAAGACAGCTTCAACGTAGGTAGATAGTGCTGTAATCCAAGRAATGGGAGAGCCCTCCCTCTGTTCTACGCGTAAGGCAGGAGACCTCGGCCATTCATTTACTGGAATGCACCTTCTTCAAGACATCAGACAAGCCGATGATTCAATGAAGGTTCGCATCAACCGGAGACAGTGTAGAGTCCGGTGACACTGTGGACGAGGCCATGTGCGAGCACAGAGGGCCTTGTCCATCTTGCAAAAATACATTTAATCATGATAGACTTCCATAGAAGTCGTTCAGTGATTAAACTGAACAGAACAGATACTACACTTGATCTAAGCCAAAAGGCAAAGAGAGCTAAAGAGAAAAGAAGAAAAACTGTAAGAGGTGAGATGGGGAGGGCCTTTATATAGGCGGCAGTCGCGCCGGGTAAACCGCTGGGTTGTTGACACAGTTTTCAGCGTGACTTGGTACCTGCGACACCCACCTTAGCAGGTGAATGCGTGTGAATAGGTACACAGGAAGGAAGCTTAAGGTACCTCTTCAACAGTAAAAATGATATTGCTGTGATTTCCGGATTATATTTGCCCAGTTATGCGAGAAGGAGAGAGCCACTTTATTAGGGAGGCAAAAGGCAATAATAGATGGTCATTAATCTGATATGGCCAGAAATAACTAGCGGGCAAACCCTGATTTGGGGATGCATTTCATAGCATTACGGTCTGTTATCATTGGCTTTCAGCTTTGAAACGGTCAGGGTCAAAGCTCTGAAGTCATATCCATACGGATGCAAATCCGGGGTATGACAATGATCATCACGGCAACAAATCATCCTAAAGTCCAATCCTGCATCTATTGATCGAACCGAGTTGCTATTCTGAGAATCTGGGAGAGTGACGTCGGTGGAACAGTGCTTAGAGCCGATTGGTGGCTGCCTTGGCTCTTAACTGTGTCGGGCGCTGCCTTACTGCTTTCAGGATACATCCCATCCCGTACCTTATCACACCTACGCACTTCGTCTGACCCGCGTACAACTCCACGCCGGGTCCTTGTGCGGGCCTACATATGAATGCTCTTCCCCTATCATTCTTTGCATCAGTCATGATTTGACAGTTCAGCACCTATGACCCGCGCTGATGAGTACCCTCATATCYTCCTTTCTCATCGAACCCGTCCTTCGGCATGCCCGCCGTTTCTCGGGCTCAGGGTCTAGGGCTGACGTACCGCGGCATTATGTTCCACACGGTTCATCAGAACAAGCGTTGGCCGAGATTGAAGACAGGATCCCTCCCTCCGAAACGATGGACAGTGAATCCGACGAACACTCTGCAGGAGTGCCAGACGCAGAACCAGGCAGCGAGGCTATAATCACCGAAAGCCCGCTCGTCCACTCCCCAGATATTGAACCATCAGAATCACCGTTTCCCGAGCTTCCTCCTAGATATAGATCCACAAATTCTCTTCCTCGAGCTCAGACATTGCCACCACAGCCGCGCCGGGTGGATGCGATTCGTTCAAGGGGTGCCTCAGATCCTGCCAATGATGAAACATCCAGCAACCCGGAACATGGGATACCAGAGCGGTTCAATTCTCGAAACAATTCCACCAGCAGTACGGCAAACAGCCCAGTTAGGGGTAGTGCGACGCCCGATGGCATAAGAGAGATTACAGTTGGCGACGAAGACAATAGACGGTCGAGTCAATATGGCTCTCCATCTCGAAGTCAAGCCTTACCTGAAGACGATGGAATGGGTCCTTTGCGGAAGCAGATCATCGAGATCAGGGAGATGGACATTTCAAACTTGGAAAAGGCGAGACTAGTCCATAATCTTATGACCCAGCGGGTTACTGTGTCGCACCCAAATGCTTCTCAAGCAAGGCCACAATCTCCGTCGAGCTTGTTGAGTCAAGAAAGATCCGGAACACCATCTTCTCTACGCTCGAATGTGCTGCCAAACACATCCACGCCGTTGTCGATAGAATTCGGGCCAGATTTGGACAATCCATACTATGTGACGGAAGAGGATAGACGACCTACGTACCGTCCGAAAGACACCATCACGCCTACACCGGGAAATGACACTCGCATGACATCTTCCATCTCGTCGCTTGGAGACGAATCGATCGACGCGGAGGAAGATGTACCTCAGCTGGGTTGCAAACACTACAAGCGCAATGTCAAACTAAGATGCTCAATATGTCGTCGCTGGTACACTTGTCGATTTTGCCACGACGAAGTAGAAGACCACACTCTGGTGCGGAGAGAGACGAAGTATATGCTTTGCATGCTCTGTGGGTCTCCTCAGGCTGCCGGTGACCATTGTACAGAATGCGGCGAACGTTCGGCATGGTATTATTGCAATATATGCAAATTATGGGATGACGATCCAGAAAAGAGTATCTACCATTGTGATGATTGCGGGATATGCAGGGTTGGAAAGGGGCTAGGGAAAGACTTCTTCCATTGCAAGGTTCGTACTTCTGTGATCCGTTTCATGCTTGGTAAATGTACTTACCAGCTTGATAGACCTGCGGAGTTTGCATGTCTATATCTCTTGCAAACTCACACCGTTGCATTGAACGGTCGACTGATTGCGATTGCCCGATTTGTGGGGAATACATGTTCACTTCTCCTGACACGGTTGTTTTCATGCCCTGCGGTCACAGCATCCACCATAAATGCTACTAMCTTCACATGCAGTCGTCTTATAGATGTCCCATTTGCAGCAAAAGTATGGTCAACATGGAGACACAATTCCGGAACCTCGACCGAACCATCGAGAGTCAGCCTATGCCGGAGCAATTTCGAGACACCAAAGCATTTGTTTACTGCAACGATTGTTGCGCCAAGTCTCTTGTCAGTTATCATTGGCTTGGGCTAAAATGTGCCGTTTGTGACTCGTACAACACGGCTCAA
>BCIG01000060.1:0-14802 GCA_001599915.1 Symbiotaphrina buchneri | reverse complement strand
AAAAAGGATGATCTGTTCGGCGCTTTAGTCTACTATGGTATGTCGCCGCTTCCGACGAGAATTTCCCTTTGCTAAATCTGGTAGATGGTGCTCACAACGACTCGAGAATGAACGTCTCTCTTGCAATGACCGCCGCCCTTTATGGTGCGACCATCGTCAACCACATGGAAGTCACTGGCCTGGAAAAGGATGCTACGGGCAAACTGAATGGTGCCCGGGTAAAAGACCTCATTCCCGTCAAGAATGGGCGATCAAGTCCCGAGTTCACCATTAAGGCGAAGGGTATCATCAATGCGACTGGACCATTCACAGACAGTATTCGTCAGATGGACGAGCCCAGTGTTCAGCAAATTGTGGCTCCTAGTTCCGGCGTCCATGTTGTTTTGCCCGGTTACTACTCACCCTCGAACATGGGTCTAATTGATCCATCCACGTCTGATGGTCGTGTCATTTTCTTTCTCCCTTGGCAGGGGAACACCATCGCCGGTACTACTGACGCCCCGACCGACATCAAACAGAATCCTATCGCAGGAGAGGAGGAAATTTCTTGGATCCTGAACGAGATCCGGCATTATCTTGCTCCTGATATCAATGTGCGCCGCGGTGACGTGCTCGCCGCGTGGTCTGGAATCCGTCCTTTGGTCAAAGATCCTAAAGCCAAGAATACCGAATCTCTCGTCCGGAATCATCTGGTGACAATCTCCGATAGCGGTCTTCTGACATGCGCAGGTGGCAAGTGGACTACATACCGTCAAATGGCTGAAGACGCCGTGGATGAGGCCATCAAGGCCTTCAAACTGACACCACGTCCCATTGAACATGTCCCTGATATTAGTGGTGCTACTTCGCTCCTCCCAGGTGCCACTACACCAGGACTAGACGGGACCTGTCAGACACATTCGGTCAAATTGATCGGTGCGCATGGCTACAGTAAGACACTGTTCATCAACCTTATCCAGCATTTCGGCGTCGAGACGGATGTGGCCCGTCATCTGACCACTTCCTACGGTGACCGGGCCTGGACAGTTGCTGCCCTTTGCGCGCCAACGGAGAAACGCTTTCCTGTACGCGGAACGCGGCTTTCTGCGCTTTATCCATTTGTGGATGGAGAGGTTCGATATGCTGTGCGGCACGAGTATGCTCAGACGGCGGTCGACGTCATTGCCCGACGGACTCGCTTGTCATTCCTCAATGCCCAGGCGGCATTGGAAGCTTTACCTGGAGTGATTGACCTGATGGCCGAAGAGTTGGGCTGGGACAAGAAGCGGAAGGACACCGAGTGGAAGGAGACAGTTTCATTCTTGGGAAGCATGGGTCTGCCCAAGAGCAAGCTTACGGTGACGAGAAAAGACGTCGAAGCGGGTCGAAACAGGAAGTTTGAGGATGACGAATGGAAGCTCTATGCTCGCCATGGTATGTCTACTCCGGCTACCCTGACATGGGTCTCCCTTGTGATTATTTCTGACTTGATTTCAGATCGGCCTTCGGATGTCCTAGAATCTGATTCAAAGATAACGCCTGGGCATAATCCCGTGGTGGGCAAGGATGCGCCCGTGTCTCCGAATAATTAGGCAACGTCAGACAGCGAGCGAACGCCGTTTGAGTGCGCATATTATGTCCAAAACCGGCGTCAGGCGATGCCATTCTCAAACACCGATAGACGGGGTAGATTGCATTCAACATAGGGTAGAATAGTTTCGGTCGTCGCGTCGTGCGCCGGCTTGGCATTGTCCTTTTCTGGCGGATGGCTGTACTTAACACTTAATCTTGGATAGTTCGATATCGTATTGATCCCTGACCGCGGTGACTTATTTCCTTCCGTCCCCCTCAAAAAGCCTTGCATCCTCCAAGTAAATGTTGCATCTCTCTTTCCGAAGGTGCCGTTCACAACGGCAATAATGGTGCGGGGCTGGTGGCCTAAGACCGCGGAGATAAGATCCGCTTGGCGGCGATAGAAGCCCATGGGCTCGATAGCGGGGCGGAGAGCGGAGGCCTGCGTCATGCAAACAGGGAATTAATAATTCGCACGGCACTCCTTCCCATCTCTACCTGCGCCTACGAAATATATAAAAGAGCGAGGCCTATCCACTTTGCCATCTATTGATAATTGACACATTTTCTTTCTACAACTTGCCTTCTTCCAATTGACCGGCCCATCCATCCCAGCAACATAATAATGTCGCCCACTCTCCCTACCCGCCCCTTGGGCAGGAATGGCCCTCAGGTCACTGCCCTGGGCTTCGGATGCATGGGTCTGTCGGCTTTTTACGGTAAGCCAATGCCTGACGAGGAACGTTTCGCTGTTCTCGACGCCGTCTATGCATCCGGAGAGCGCTTCTGGGACACGGCCGATATCTATATGGACAACGAAGACTTGCTTGGGGCATGGTTCAAGGCCAACCCCGGCAAACGCGAGACCATATTCCTGTGCACCAAGTTTGCCATTACGCCCAATGGACCAAGAACGGACCCGGAATACGTGAAGGAAGCTTGTGCGAAGAGCTTGAAGAGACTGGGAACGGACTATATCGATCTGTACTATATGCACCGGACCGATCGGAAGACGCCCATTGAGAAGACCGTGCAGGCAATGGCAGAATTGAAGGCGTAAGCTTCCCCCACTTCGACGAGCCTTTAGGACACGCCTCCCAGTATGCATTCCCATGCTAATGCGCAACCGGGGTCTATAGTGAAGGAAAGATCAGGCACCTCGGGCTCAGCGAAATCTCAGCCGCAACACTCAAGCGCGCCTACAAAGTCCACCCCATCGCCGCTACACAGATGGAGTACTCACCGTTTTCAATCGAGATCGAGTCTCCACAGACCAACTTCCTCAAGACCGCCCGCGAGCTCGGCGTCACCATTGTCGCTTACTCGCCCCTTGGACGCGGGCTCCTGACTGGGCAGTACAAATCCCCCAACGACTTCGCCGAGGACGACTGGCGGCGCAAAGCCCCGCGCTTCAGCGAAGAGAATTTCCCCAAGAACCTGGAGTTGGTGGACAAGATCAGCGCCGTGGCCAAGAAGAAGGGCTGCACCGCTGGTCAATTGACCCTAGCTTGGCTGTTGGCACAGGGAGAAGACATTATCCCCATACCCGGGATGAAGAAGATCAAGTACTTGGAAGAGAACCTGGGCGCGCTGAAGGTGAAGCTCACGGCTGAGGAGGAAAAGGAGATTAGGCAGGCTATTGAGTCTGCGTCCGTTGTTGGCGCTCGTTACCCTCCGGAAATGGTCCATCATCTCCTTGCGGATACGCCTGAGTTGTGAAAGGAGCCAGGCGGAAGCTGGATATGAAGACATGCAGAGATGGATTTAGCCAAAAACAAATCGTATTCCAATCTGAGTAATGAAATTATGAACAGTAGTCTTCACCCTGGTATATGCCCATCCGTGAGACTGCCTCCTCATCCACATGGACCATGGCTTCGAAAAGCCATTTAACTCCGTATTTATCGAGGTCCAGTAATCATTTCGGTGTCAGCCCCTAAAGTCGAGAAGAGGGGGCAGTCGTGCAGCCTCGTGGTATGGTACGGCAATTTCCGGCACTAAATGAGATGCCCTCCAATGCAGCGTCATAAGCAGGGCCCTCACCTTTTCTCAAAGGAGCTTGTGCGAACCGTTATCCAAAGCACAACGGTTCACCAAAAGCGCGAGGGAAACTGCCCAAAATGTCTTCTAGAGCCCTACGACGGGCGCAGAAGGAACGAGAGGAACAACTACTGCGCGAGAAATTACAGAAAGAGGAGGAGGAAGATGAAGAAGAATCGGACGAGGAGCCAGTAGTGGCGCCCAAGAAGTTCAATGCCTTCGCCATGCTAAATGCTGCGGAAGAGGAGGATGAGCAGGATGAGGAAGCGGACAACGAAGATCCAGGCGACTCAAAGATACCTACAGAAGCACATGAGGAGGAGGTGAGGCAGCAGGCAACACCGAAGCGCAGCAAGAAGAAGAAGAGGTCAAAGAAGGGCAAGGGAGGTCGGAAAGAGGAGACGGAGACGCCAAGCGGTGATACCAATGGGAAGGGGAAAGAGGCAAAGTCGGAGCGGGAACTTGATGAGATCGACCTAGCGCTACAAGAGCTCTCAGTCAAATCGGGGGGCCAGTCCAGCGACGCGCTCACGCGGCAACAAGTAGACCCGGAGATAAAGGCTCTGCATGATCTGCTATCGATAGATACCCAACACCTTAACCCGCTCAATGAGATGCGACGCCTATTTGGGCGGGCGGCAATCGAGGAGAGGTCTGATCCCGCAGATGAAGCGGTTAACACGGGAAGAGGCCACGGCCGGGGCCACGTCGAGTTGACACTCGCAGCCGCTCTGTCGGGTCGATTTTCGCCGTTCGGAAAAGGAGGGCCGGTGTTGAAGACGAGGAAGAACATCTTTATGCAACCCAAGGACGACTGGCCCCGTGCTACCGCTGGTGGGCTGGGCATGGAGGTTGTGGAGAAGGCTGAAGACGGTACTACGGAGTATCGCTTTGTGCATAACAAGGCCTACCAGCAGACGCAGATGGAGTTTGCGGTCTGTGTAGAGATGATGGATGTGAACCGGATGGTGACACTGCTCCAGTTCAATCGTATGTCTCGTCTTCTACCCTTTTGCTGCCATGACTGATAGATCATCAGCGTATCATATTTCCACACTTCTACAAGTGTCCGAAATTGCACAACAGCAGCATGATCCAGCTACTGCTGGAGATCTTTTAGAACGTGCTCTGTTCTCATTTGGGCGCGCAGTTCATTCGTCCTTCGCCAGCAACCTCGCTCGAGGTACGGCCACGCTTGATTTCCGCCGACCTGAGAACCGTGAATTCTTCCTTACCGTCTGGCGGTATATCCAAAATCTGGGTTTGCGTGGCACCTGGCGGACAGTGTATGAGTGGGCGAAGCTGCTGTTGAGCCTTGATCCAGAGGGCGATCCATATCGGCTACGTCTGTGTATCGACCAATTCGCCATCCGCGCTCGACAATCCCAGCACTTCCTCGACCTGAAATCAAATGGAGTACTCGCTCCACATTTGAAGGACTGCCTGAACATCGACATATCATCTGCACTTGCTCTTTACCAACTAAAACGAACGCAAGAGAGCCGAGAAGCCATGAAAGCTGCATTTCAGCGGTGGCCCTTTGTCTTTGATGATCTCTTCACCGAACTCAACATCTCCCGCGTCCCGAAATCGATATGGGGCAAAAGCAAAATGATATCAGACTACTGGAATCTCTTCAGTCGCTTGTATGTCAGCCGCGCCAAAGACCTCTTCAATACACCCGAAATCACCTCTCTCCTTGTCGAATGCGCCGACACAGTCACGGACACCGCAGCCACACCGCCGGCGGAAGAACCGATCGACGAGACCGAAGCTCGCCACGTCATCCTGCTCAACAACCCCTCCCTGATCGCCCTCCTGCCTCGCTCTCTCACCTCCCGCGTGGCTTCCTCTTCAGATCCGCTTCCCCCAGAAATCAGTCTCACCTCCTACGACGTCAGCCTCGACCGGGACCCCGCTCCCGCCCGCGTCTCCTTCACCGACGACAGCGTCGACTCCGATTTCGACAGGCTCCCGCCCATCCCCGACACGGACACGCCCTCCGCCGTTGGCCGGCTGCTCAACTTCCTGGGTCGACTCTACCGCCACCATAACCAGCCGGCTGCTGCGGACTCGGAGGAGCCCTCTCCAGAAGATGATATCCAGGACACGGCCTCGCGGGCGATGCGCGAGGGCGCGCAACTGGGTCTGGGCGCCCATGATTGGGAGCAGCTGATGGTCGCGGAGGACCCTGGTATGGATGAGCGTGAGGAGCCGGATCCGGAGTGGTCGACGGAGCAGAGGAATCGTTGGGAGATACGAAGGTTTGTTAGGCGGCATCGCATGGAGGAGGAGGAGGAGGGAGATGGTGGACGTGAGGAGGATGAATGAGCGTGGATTGGGGTTCTTCTGGTTTGCATAGCAGCATGGAAGCGCGGGGCTAAGTGTGCCGGCGTTAGCATAAGGTACCCTCTAACACTGCTTAGGGGGCTACAATGGAGGTTTCTGCATAGGATGCATCGTCATGGACGGCCACGACATAGACTCGACTCGTTTCGTGTATGACCTGTTCCGATAGGAAACTAGATGACACATGAAATATCTATGGAAGACGAGAAATGCTCATGCCAGAACAGATAGAACGACCCCTGTAGTTCTACCCCAAAGATAATCGGCGCCATCCAAATGCGAACACAAACTGCGATGCAACCATAATGCAATCAACGCCCTTCTAGAAAAAAGAGACGCTGCCTATGCACAAACCCTTCGAAAGCTGTTCTACAGCCTCCTCTATGATGCATCGGCCCGCAAAGGCTTCTCCCCAAGCCCGAAAACCTCAATGGAGTTCTTCCACGCACTATGTCACAGCCATTAGAACCATGTACACCAAGACACAGGAGATGGAAAGGAGGCACAACTTACGCATCGACCACCTCCTGCACCGGCACGCCCTTAATGCCCGCCACCGCCCACGCCACGAGCGGCATGGTGCAAGGTTCATTCCTGCCCTTGACCATCGTGTCCGGCGTCCACTTCTCCTTCTTGACCGCCTTCACCAGCAGCTGCGGCGGTGCATCCTTCAAGAAGCGCGCGCTCGCATGGCTGGGCCTCATCTCGCACCACGGCCCGTCCGTCTCGAGCATGAGCCGCTCGAGCGGGATGGCGCGAACAACCTCCACGTTCTCCTCTGTCTTCATGCTGCACCCATTGACGCCCACGTGGAAGCCGAGCTCCAGCACCTCGCGCATCTCGGCCACCGTGCCCGTAAATGAATGCACCACGCCGCGCCGTTGCGGAGCGGGCAGGTGCTCGCGGATCAGCCGCGCGAAATCCTCGGCGGCGGCGCGCGAGTGGAGGAATAGAGGCAGCCCAACGCGTGCGGCGATCTGCAGTTGCGCTGCGAAGTATGTGAGTTGTGTCTCCTTCGGGCAGAGGAATAGGCGGTCATAGTCGAGCCCGATCTCGCCAAAGGCGACAGCGTGCCCGGCGCGTGAGGCGGAGACAGCGAGGTCGGAGAGCGAGTTCACGAGAGCTGAAGGATCGGCACCTTTGGTGGTGAAGAGGGTGCAGGAGCAGGGATGTACGCCGACAGTGGCGTAGCAGAGGCCCGCTAGGCAGGAGCAGATGTCAGCGGGGCTCATGGATCAGGCCTCTAGGGAAGGATGAGGCATACGATGTGCTTTTGCAATCTCGACAGCATGCTGTGATTCCTCGATGGTCGAGCCAGTGACCATGAGCTTTTCGCAGCCGGCCGCGCGGGCACGAGCTAGGATGTGTGAGAAGTCATCTTCGTGTGTGCGCTTGCCGTGGTAGACCCCGTGGAATATGGGGTCTGTCAGGTTGATTCCGATCTGAATTTGTCAGGCAAGGCTCAATGGGGCTGAAGCCAGTGTAGAGGGCGTACATCAGCATAACGCAGTTGCTTCCCGTGGGCTGGCAGCTCTGGCTGGTCTGTTTCATTGGCGGCCATGGACGCGAAAGGATGCGAGGTGGAAGACGACAAAGAAACAGCGGCGGCACGCGCTGCGGAGGGATTGCTGCTGTTCCTCAACTGGATAGATCGAGCTATAATATGTCCACTGTCAGAAGCTGCATTTCGAAGGAAGCAGTGCTCCCTGGCCCTGGTGGAAGCAGATGTGCTCACCCGATAAGATTGAGACCCGCCTACTCAACACAGGTGTCACGCCTCGAGAACGCACAAGTCCTGACGTCAAGGCTCGGATTTGTGAGGTAACGAAGGGCCCAGACATTCAAAAAGATAATTATAAGACTACTACATAGCCATGTCGCTAGACAGTGTCAATTGCCGCGGGCTTAAAAGGATCACTTGGCTTCGGACTGCACTTTATCAGGTATTCTGCCGGCAGCCACCGCCTGCGCGGGGCTTGACATCATTGGTGGGACCTAACCCCTGAAGGCTTGGTACGGTGTATGCAACAGTCAGTGAGTCAGTGCCGTAAGTAGGCTTTATTATGATCAGTATCCATTGCCTTCGTACACCGCCGAGAACAGGGTACAATACAGATGACAGTGGTATCATGCTAACAAGTACATTCTCCAGATCCGAACCGTCCGTTTCTTCTCTGAACGCCGAATTCTCCAGAGCCAAATAGCCATGCAGGACGAGAAAACGCATCAATCATGATCATGCTTTCTTCAAGCGTATCTTCCCATTCCTTACGACGCCAACGCTAACACCATCCTCTCCTGTCCACCAGCCGGGCATCGTCTGCCCATCGAGCAGGCCCATCTCCACCAACTTCCGCGCGCCAGCGAAGACGTGCGTACCTTGAAATGTTAATCGAACGTCGGGGCACCAGTCCTCCTCCGAATTGGACGGACTCCTGGCGTTTTCCTGGATCCGGCCCAATGGTTCTGCTGCTGAAGGGTACGGATCTTCCATCCTTATGTCGACCCTATCTATGCCTTTACCGTCATCGTCCAAGGCAGATTTTCCAAATCGGCCCTCAGCAAGTAGTCTCAACCTTTTGTGGGCCGGCGCTTCTGAAGCCTCGGATGTTGGAGACAGTCTGTCGTCCACGAAGGTCCCTGAATCACTTGATCTTGATCTCTTTCCCGCTTTCTGAGCGTCCTCGACATCGGTGACCTCTTGCCCGTTCCAGAATCTCGCTGCTGCTTGGCTGCTGTACCCTAGAGGAGACACATCCACCGTTCCATCAGCGAATATGCTCCATCCACCTGCAGCAGAATTGCTCCTGCCACCACCCCTCAGAGCGATGAGTGCAGGCATGGATCTGGTGACAAGGCTTGTAGCTTGGAAAGTATAGCGTTCTCTTGGTCTTGAGAAAGCCCTGGGAATCGCCTGTGAGGGTCAGCTTTTGCCAACTTCTCTGGCACTGACTCTGATACTTACGTCGACCACAATCTGCCGTAGACTCCCAGAATCCGTTGAAGGTACTTGGTCTTTTATCCCCGCCACACTTATAAAAACATGGGGCGAGCCATCCGGAATCGCCGCAAAAACGGTGCGTGATCCATCTGTTAATTGTCCGCTGCGTTTATTTCCCGTCTCATGGAAGACTGCCAGTTGGGTTGCATAAGGACTTTCGGTGATCCATATGCGCAATACGGTCAATGGTAGATTGCTGGCTCGCGCGAGGTACATATGGCTTTTGACGGCAGGTGATGTCTCCTGTTGTAGGTTCTGAAGGAATGTAGCAGCATGAAATCGTGGTAGTGTTGGAACGTTCTCCGAAGCAATGGTAGAATCGGCATTGCCGACACTGGCATCGTCGAGGCGCACCAACTTAAACGCTGACCATTTTAATCCCAACGGATAGTCTAGGACATACTGCGCGTCAGCAGTAGCGAGTTGATAGAGAGTGATCCCATGCCGCCAGTCGCCCTCGATGATCCGAGCAACGACATCCTTTCTAGGGCGTTTACTGAGTTTGAGCTCGGTATATATCTCTCGGATCTCCTCTATAGATTCGGCTACCTCGTATTCACTGTTCAGGTCTGCGTTTTCATCCTGCTCTTGATCCTCGTACAGGTACGGCCGGAGCACATCAGACGAAGCCTTGTCCACTTTGTCCAGCCAGGAGTCAACCAACGCCAACACTGAATGTTTGGAAATCCGATTCAGGGCCTTGGCGACGGCAGGATGATTTGAGGGGAGAATCAAGTTGTGAGGCAGGCCGGTCCCTGTAGGAACAGAAACGCGGGGTTGTGGAGCCATGTCCTCACGAAAAGAGAGGATATGGGTTATGTTTTGCTGGCAATTTGCGAGGTGCTAGGCTTGACATCGCATGCAGGTTAACGAGATTCCTCATGGAAACTTGAATAAGGACATAAATGGTGCTGGCGCAAGTCCGTCTTGATGTTGTTGACTGAATGTTTATGCTTAGCGCTAGTTTCTCCACACCCACGCGTCTTCACCAAGCTGCGTTGGCGTTCGCCAAAGATGTGCAATTTCACGTGACTGCGTGCCAACGCTGAATTGGGTGATTCGTCATCAGCACGTTACATAAGCTCGCACTTTTCTGGATTACTCTCTCACAGAAACGAAGTGCCAAGTGCTCAAGCTTGTCGACCAATAATAAATGCGCCTACGAAGTACAACACTCAACATGCACTGTGATGTGGGAAGTCCGCTTACAAAGTAGGGTGACTCCGGTAGTGGGGCAAAATTCGTCGGCCATCCCATTCCCCCCTCCTTACTCGCCCGGCCTTTGTTCGGCCAAGAACGGAGCCCTCCAAAAGTCCCCCACCCACACACCATCTACGGCTCATCACCATCATCATCGAATATCACCACCCTCTGAGACCGAGATACCCATCGCATATCGAGGCACCCGTCAACAGTTAATCACAACAGGCGTGGAAGGGTTTGCCTGCTTGTGGATAGGTGAACGCCACATTCGAGTTCGCTGAAGAGGAGGAGCCTCGGAGCAAATCGGTTGGGTGGTTGCCGATTACTCGCATCTATCGAAATCTTCAATTGGACCTTGTCACCCTTCAAAGTCATCACAACCATCCAAATTATTCCTCCATTGCCATCATAGGGGCAAGATAGCTCCTGCGAGCGTGCAGATTCACTATGTCGAGCTACAACGGCCGCAGAGCGCCAAATGTGTCGCAGTATATTGCGACTTTGAACACCATTCCCTCCCCGGGCGACATGGCCTTGCAGCAACAGGAGCCTTTCAACTTCGAGGAGGACCTCGCCATGTTCACGAATGCGCAATTCTTCGATTTTGACATGGGAAATACAATTGCAAATGCTGGGTCAGATTACGTTCCGCGGGCCGACTCTTTGAAGCAAGAGATGCCACAGCAGCAGCCCATTGCTAATGAGGGGTTGGAATTCCTCAATGGTGAGTGATTGCAGTTTATATTCTGCTTCTTGTTTTATTCTATTCGTGCATTCTTTTTTATTCCACCACGTTTCCTGTTTGTGCGCTGTTTGTCTCATGCGGGCACAATACCCCTGTTCTCCATCGGATACAAATATGTTGTTATTTCAGCCCCTCTTGAGACCATCCCCAGTCGATAGATCCTCATCCCTGCGCTGTATACCTTCTCTCTCTGCGAATCATATCCGAGTTAGTCGCACGCAATGCGCGTCGTTCTTATTGTGTTGCGTCTCCCTTACCGCTTCCGATGAGGGGGCTTGCGGTTTACCGAGTCACGCAATGTCCCGTGACTTCCATCAAGCACGACATCTCAAGATAGCCGCTTCGGCGGCCCCCCCGCGATGTTCTCCGGAAATACTTCAGAAGCTGACCGATGTATTCACATTATCCAGGCGATATTAGTCTCCCTGAGACTTTCAATTTTCAGGATGTGATCCCGACTCAGTCGGGATTGCCTCCTCTCATCTCTCAGCCTTCTTATTCTCAGTCATTGGGCTCGTCGGCTAGCCCAGTTTCCCCTCCGAATGGGCTCGCAGGCGGTCCCAAGGTCGGCGAGAAGCGTAAGTCCGACGCGATCATGGACCCGTCGCACGCACAATCACTCGAGGAAGCCTCAAGAATGGCTGCCGAGGAAGACAAACGCAGACGCAACACTGCCGCCAGTGCGCGCTTCCGTATCAAGAAGAAGCAGCGTGAACAGGCCCTCGAGCGCGCGGCGAAAGAGATGTCGGACAAGGTCTCGCAACTCGAAGCTCGAATTGGTCAATTAGAGACCGAAAACAAGTGGCTCAAGAACCTTATCACTGAAAAGAACGGCAAAGACGACATTGCTGAACTCTGGAAGAAGTACAAGCGGAATACCGCTTCGGATAAGGCCGACTCTCGGAGTACTGACGAGCGCAAGGACGGCGTGGGCACCGTTGAAGCCTAATTCTGTTGCTTCTGTTGGATTTGATACCACGAATATAGAGATCGTTGTGGGGGTTGTCTGCTGATGGAGATTCTGCATTTGAATCTTGCGCGGTTTTGTCACCTCTGTGCCTTAGACACATAAATGGATGCCAGCTAAATATAAAAAGTTGCCACAACGCTCTTGTGTCGTCCACCCCTATCCTCAATGCCCAGTTCACATTTCGCCTGGTGCATCGATCCTCTCCTGTAGTCTACTGGGACTCGCAAGGAAATCCTCAGCTCATGCTTCTGTGAGATGACCCAGCCAAATGGTAGCATATGGTGGTACTAAACCTTACAAGTCGGCACAACGCCATCAGAGCGACACGGCTTGCTCTGTAGAAGTTCACCAGTGGAAAGCGTCATAGTCGGTCTCCTGCCGGCAAACGAAGCAATGCTGTCGTCCCTTGTGCCCTGCAGGTACACCCAAGCTATACTGTCCCATTTGATTTCGAAGTCCGCATTCGGCTTCCGAATATAGGGCTCTACTCGTCTATGAACTTTGCACGTTTGGAGTTCTTCAGTCTATCTCGAGCGCTCATCACCATCCTTGAAGCCTCCAGAAGCAGGTCTCCGGGAGCTTCGCAGGGAGTCTTTGCGGGACCTCAAGGCCATGTAATCATACTCGTCTCAAGTCTGCCAAATTGATCTTTGACCGAGGTCATGCGTAGAATCCGCTTAGAGTGCATTCACTACCTACGGGCCTGCTAAAGCGCCAACCGCCGTCACGATGACCCGCGCCATAACGCGTGAATTCAAGTCTAAAGTCATATATGAAGCAGGATACTAGCCTCCCAGTTTGTGAAGCTTCTCACACTGTCAACCATATCATCTCATCTTTTTACCATCTAGCAAGAAGCCATAAGCAGCATTGTGCGATAGCGAATGTGACAGGTTTTATACAAAAGTCATGTCGATTATTGCATTTGGGATTATCCCCCAGGTCCTTGAGGGATTTGGCGACGACGCCGAGCTGGACGGGGAGGGGATTGCTGAGCGGGCGAAGGAGCTTCGCTCGAAATATCCAGGCCATGTTGTTGCTTTTCTGAGGTTCCTCCCCCTCGGCCACATCAAATCCGACGCCAAAGCCAGAGCCGGGAAGGCCAACTCCACCACCAACGATAAGCGACCCGACCTCATTGAGTTCCACATCTTCCCATCACCCGCTCGCAACACACCGGAAGAAGCTCAGATGCGTCGGGCGGCTATTCGAGCTTTTCGTATCGCTCGCCGATCTGCTCTTCCGAGGGTCAGCCGCGTGCAAAGCCTCTTCTCTGCTTATCCCAATGCCTTCGGTGCCCGCGCTGCTTTACAGGGTGATGGTGGGTCCGCACACTCTTCTATGCACTTGCGCAACTTCTCCGTCGCCTTGATTTCTACGCTTGTTCTGTCTGGAGCTTGGTATGCCTCGCGTGAGTCTCGATCTGGGAAGAATGGGGTCTCGGAATCTGCGCAAAACAGCAAAGGACTCGCAACTAGTGCGGACGTCTATTCAACCTTCCCTGGCGCCAAGGACAACGCGGTAACGGCCCAGGCTGCTGCAGAGTCCACCCGCAAGGCAGTGGTTGTTGAACCAGATCAGATCTACACTGGCTCCATTGTTGGCGATGAACCTTTATCGAAAGAGACTGACGACGCTGGCCGAAAAGTCCTAGAGATGTTGACACCCGAGCAAGCCACTCAGAAGCTCCGACGCAACCAGAAATCCTACTGGATCGGAAGGGATAACGGTGTCGAGCGCTACGATTATGTTCAGATTCCCAGCAATGACCCCATTGAGGACGACCACGTCGAGAAGGTCATGGCTGCTCCCACCGAAGGCCAACCGGGCGCGGACTGGATGTTCTGGGGTGTTTTCGATGGCCACAGGTAATTGCTCCGGGCGTGATAGTGCTTCAATCACTGACAGTTATGAAGCGGGTGGACAACCTCGGCAAAACTTCGCCAGGTCCTCGTGTCCTTTGTTACGCGCGAATTGAACACTGCTTACAAGTCTGCTCTTACCGACCCTAGTCGTAAGATGCCTTCACCTGAAAGTATTGACTTAGCTATCAAGCAAGGTTTTCTTCGTCTGGATCATGAGATAGTTCACGAAAGCGTCGAGAAGGTCATGAAGTCAAAGTCCAAGGGCCTGGCGGCCGAGGTGCTCGCACCTGCGATGTCCGGGTCTTGTGCTCTGCTATCTTTCTATGATAGTAGGACGAAGATGCTACGAGTAGCCTGTACCGGTGACTCTCGTGCAGTACTTGGCCGTAGAGGGCCCAACGGGAAGTGGATTGCAATTCCGCTCTCCGAAGATCAGACCGGCTCGAACCAACAAGAGGTTGAGAGAATGCGCAAGGAACATCCAGGAGAACCAAATGTGATCAGGAACGGTCGTGTCCTAGGCGGCCTTGAGCCAACCCGCGCCTTTGGAGATGCTTTCTACAAGTGGAGCCTGGAGACCCAGCAGTTGATCAAGAGGTCTTTCTTTGGGCGTACGCCATCACCTCTGCTGAAGACTCCACCGTACGTCACTGCTGAACCCGTGATAACGACCACGAAGGTCGAACCAGCCATGGGCGACTTCTTGATTATGGCTACTGATGGGCTGTGGGAGATGCTCACAAACGAGGAAGCTATTGGTCTGGTCGGTCAATGGCTGGAAACCCAGAGGTCCGGCCCTGGTACTTCTGGCAGCAAAGGAAACTCCTGGTTCAATCTCTTCGGATCGTCAGAAAAAGGATTGCCGGTGGAGAACGGTGGGCTAATGGACGACAAGAGTGGACAGAGGGCACCAATCAGAGTGCAGCAGTGGGGTGTTACCGCTAAGGAACAAGATAGGTTCGTTGTAGAAGACAAAAATGCGGCCACACATCTTGTCCGGAATGCTCTGGGTGGGAAAGATGAAGAGATGCTCTGTGCTCTCTTGACTCTACCTAGCCCTTATTCTAGGCGTTACAGG